>AYEL01087712.1:0-27797 GCA_000484575.1 Olivierus martensii
TAGTATATAATATATATATAATAAAAATAAAGGCTGTTGTTTGATATTAATAGTATAATTATCTTCTTGTGTATTGTTTAATTATAATCTTTGTCAAAACTAATATTTTTCCACTCCCTTCATTTGTATTTATTTTTTCATAATTCTACATTTTTTTAGCATAAATGCATATAATAACGGTTTTTATTACAATGCACTCTCGATGGCCTTTAAATCTGTTTTTCTCCTTGATCGAAACATTAAATGATTAGGAAAATGTGAAAATTGGATTATTTTGAGCACTTCGTTCGAATTATCGAAATCGTGTATTTATAAAAAATTATAATAAAAAATGATTTAATACACCATATTTGGATTCTACACCCTTTTTATTAACTATTAGAATCTGTTCATCACACTTATTAAAATGTTTTTTCACCAGTTGCCTCAAAGATTTCGAACTTCTTGGAAATATTCTTTGCAAGTGATTGATCTTCAGCTTCATTTCAAGGGTCTTTAAAAACACATTCGGTTTGTTTTTTGATTTGACGCGCCAATTATTCATAAAGAGTCTGCTCAGTCTGCTGTCTTTCGCTCTCTGCGTCATCCTTTTCTTCGCAGTTGGAATGTGACGAATGAGATTGCAATGATTCAGAAGAAGAAAACCCAAGACGAGTTACCGCGCGAATTTCAAATGTTCCAAATTATTTAAAAAATTTTCATTAACCTAATTATTCGAGCTTTCTCGAACCCTGCATTATATACATAATGTGTGTGTATTGTGTAAGACTAAGTATTGATTATTGAAGTTAGTAATTCAGACCGGGAAATCCCAGGATAAATCCAGCAGTCAAAATCAATCGGGATCCCGGGAAACAATTCCTAGTTGTCAACAATTTGGAAATAAACATCAACATTGTTGTTCTCAACATCCAGATGTTTACATAGTTGATTTTCTATATAGCATTTGCACATTTATTTCAACGTTTTGCAAATTTATTTAACCCATTTGCAAATTTATTTAACCCATTTGCAAATTTATTTAACCCATTTGCAAATATATTTAAACTTTTTACAAATTTATTTAAACTGAGCAAAACAGTCGATGGATGGAAAAGGAACGCCTGCACAGTTTATACTGTACGAGTCTGTTCGTCTGTTCCCCGACTGCGATTTTGGGTTTAAAATTTAAACCGACTTATATATACACAGCGTCAAAATCACGTATAAAATAGAATACGGGAAAAGCATAATTAAAAAGTGCAGAAGGGATAAATTTGAGGAGCTGAACAATGGCCACACAAGGAAACAGGCCAAAACTACTTAATCCCTTCGCCTAATATATACTGTAGAAGCAGCAATTGAGAAAGAGCCTAGAATGACTTATGAAAATCAGAGAGAAACTTCTTGAACATGAAATTAAGTATGTCTTCCATAAGAAATGCATTATATATATATTAAGCATCATATAATCATAATTTTTAACGGTTCTTTTAATCAAATAGCCAGAATATGGGCTTTCCAAGATCAAAGTAAATTTTCATGAAAACAATAGATCTTAATATAAAATTTTCAATGATGTAATTTTTGTTTCTATCCTGTTAATTATTATTTATAGAAATTATATTTGGTATATTCCATTATTATTTATATATAATTATAGATATACCAAACAAATATATATATATAATTAAAAAAATTACCTTTGATACTTTCTCGAATATTTTCTGGAGAAGTCTGTAATATATTCGTAGAATCAGCTAATAATTTTAAATTTTCTGATTTCTCTACCAATTTTTGATTTACTATCTCTTTCTTTCCTTTCTCTTTTTTCTTTGAGGCCATTACATTTAAATTTTCACGCTAAAAATATTAAATCGACCGCCGCCATTTATAATTTTGTTTTTCTTTGTTTCCATGGTAGCATACATAAACATCAAAACCAATTTTAAAAATTATAAGTTCCTACAGTAATCATAATATAAAGTGTATAATTAATCATATATGATAAAAAATATTTAACTATAAATATAAAAAATTTATTTAATTTATTTAAAATGAACGAAAGTAAAATTAGTTCAGGTGACATTTTAAAATCGACCAAACAAGCATGGAAATCATTTTTGGCATACAGAATTTACCCTGATCATTACCATGGTCTATAAATATATAGACCATGCTAACAGCAAATCCGTATCGGGATTTTGTCGAGATTTACTAGTAACATTTATTTGTTGTAAAATTTGTCCCATACAACTGTTAATATTGCTGTTTATAAGTTGTCAAAATGCTCAGCTAATGATGAGCTCTGTAATTTAGAAATAGGTTTTTCATGAGGATAAATGAATAGCTCAAGTAATGTTGCTTTAATTTGATTATATCCACGTTTCAAAGCCAGTATAGCGTCAGCTCTCGCAGACCATCTCGTTTCATTTAGTCTTTTAACTATTAAAGTTTTTTTCTAAATGTTTTAAGGACTATAGTCCATCTTCTTGTTGAAGATGAAAAGTAATTATATACATTTTGAATAAAACAAAAATATTGCACTGCTTCCGGACAAGATTCCCCGGCATAATTGCCAGTTAAATTTAATGAATGACTATGAGCATGGTATATAATGTGAAGAGCGACTGTTTTTTCAGCCTAGCTTGTAAACCCGTATAGACACCTTTCATATTCGCAGTGTTATCATAGCTTTGCCCTCTGCACATTTTTATGTCCAAAGACAATTCTTCTAATTTTTTTATTATCTTTTCTAAATATAAAGAATTATGTTGCATAATACTGATGAACCCGATAAATGTTTCTCTAATATCAGAATTTGCGGTAACATAGTCTACATCTAAATATAATGACTAGTTGATCATTATGGAAAACATCTGGTGTAGAATCGATTATTATTGCAAAATAAGCAGTTTCATTAATTTCTGATATTAATATTTCTCTTGTTAGCTATTAAGTTTTTTGAATTCATCACAAGTATGATAAGACAGATAATTTGATCTTCCAGAACCGCAGTTAGAGTACATTTTAATGTGGTGGTTTAAAAAATCATAAAATTCACTTAAATAATATAAACACGATAAATAATTTCTGCAGGAATTAGAAAAAATATCATTTGTATTGCCTGTAAATGCTAGACTAGTTTACTCAGTAACTTAATGGCAGCTATTATTCTTTTTAATATCTCTCTCCAATAATTTTCTTCAGATTGTATTTTTCTCATCAATTATACTACAGTGGTACCTTGGTTAACGACGGGTGATTGTAAGAAATGCTGTCACGGTTAACGACGCACGCTTTGGTTAACGACATGCATCTGATTATGTGAACTTCGACAAAATAGAGGTCTATAAAACATCTCATCGCATCACGTGATTCGTTAGCTCGGTTGTTAATCGTTATTTTTTTTATCATAATCAATTCAAATCCGACAATATCATTATTAAAATTAATAAAATTATAAACCATATAAAAATATATTTAACTAAATGATAATTAACATAGTAATGAAAACAAATTATTTAACTAATTAAAAATAGACGTGCAACAGTTTACTAGTTTTTAGTTTCTTAAAGATGATTTCTAGACGATTATTATAAAGTCTGATTCTATTGTTTGTTTGTTATGTATTACATGAAATCTGCAAGTGGTGTGAGGTAGCAGTTTCGGATTCCATTAGATGAAAAAATATGTCTGTCCGATATCCTATAGTTCATATAGACAATAAATCGGCGAGTGCATGTCACTTACTGTTCGTTCGCCATCAAAATGGTAAAATCAAATCTATAAGCTGCTAATCAGTGTTTACGGGTTCGTTTGTCAAAAAAAGTGAGCCCAGATATCTTTCTGGTGAAGATTGATAATTAAAAACTGTTTTCATGAACAATTCATTTTATTAATGTTAATTTTTTTGTAACAAATATAATAAACAAATGATACTTTCCATATTTTTAGGACTTTTTAAATGAATTTTATCTGCATTTTTAATACTATGGTTGAGGGAAGGAACCGGAACGAATTAATCAATTTTCAATTACAGGTAAATACTATGGGGAATCGCGCTTGGATAACGACGGTTTTGGCTAACGACAGTAATCCTGGAACGGATTACTGTCGTTAACCAAAGTACCACTGTATTTATAGAACTTGATTTTCTTTTGCGATATGTGCACATCGCTCGCATATGCTCAATAGAACATTCGTGATCACATAAGGTTTGTACTGTATTTCTCTAGTCATTAAAACCCTTCATTAAGCTATTATTTAATTTAGAAAACAGTTTACAAACAAAGCAGTAAATTGCTTTGCTGGTTTCTGAAAAAATTAGCCATTCTCATTTCTCCTTTGTTCCATTTACCTTTAAACAGTAAAAATGTGATTCATTTACATTTCTGAGATATATTCTATTACCGTTCTGTGTCACAGATTAATTGATACAGATTTTACACTTCGCTTGTTCGAGTGGCAGCACTGGCGTTACCATGGGCGTTATTCATTTCACTTTTGTTGTAGATAGTGAAAGGTCGGTTATTATTGTTTCTAAGAATCTTATGGCAGTTTTATTACAAAAAAAACTTTTATAATTAAAACTTTCAATAGATTAAAACATCATTTTTATTAATAGTTGAGCTCATTTCAAGTACTCTCCATAGAGGTGCTTCATTCGTTTCTTGTATACAATAGAGTCTATGGGAGTGTCCTGTCTTAACTAATCTGTGGTTCTGTGTATTCTTTTTTTTTTAATTTTCGACGTTATCATCATTCGATAAATTGTTCATTAATATTAAATGGCCACACTTCTATATCAGTAGGATAAGAATTTAGTTCTTTTATCCCTGAACAAATGAAAGTTTTATCGGTTGTTTACTATTGTTGTGATACAGAATAACCTAAAGATTTGTTCGGAGGGTATCTAATGGTTTGAAAAATGTCAAAAGCTTTATAGATTATGGGCCGAATGCATAAAACAGTTACCGCTCGGTATAGTTGCAAGTCTGATAACTTACGTCATTTACCAGTTGTTTCAAATGCATAAAATTTTTAACCGATCATGTGATCACAGACACGGACGAAACCTTTCGATAAGTTTGCAACTGATCCGAATCACCGGCAACACGTTGCAGCAATATGGCGGATGCGCAGACGACGACAAATTCTCGGTTCGAGTACTGCGCATGTTGTAAAATAGCGAAAATTCAGCACAGTTCTCTGTTTTAAATTTTTATTAAAATTAAACATAATGACAATGTTGTTACTCGCAAACATTATAAGACAACGAAGTATTCGAAGACAAAGAGTCTTTCGAGATAGAAATAATCCGTTAGAAGCACCTCCAGACGATTTTATTAAAAAATATAGAAATGACAAAAGAAAATGTTGTCTATCTTTGTAATGAATTATGTGAGACCCTTGAACATAAAACGAAAAGAAATCATAGTTTATCTGTGGAAATTAAAAGCAAGTAAGCGATGCAATTTCTGTGATCAAGGCCGCATTTACCATAAGGCGCATTAGGCGCAAGCTCTCTCTCTATGGGACCACATTTTAAAACCTAAAAATTTATTGATAAAATTAAGCAATTTTTAATAATAATAAAAAAAGAAAATTCAATTAAATGTGTGTACAAATTTATAAACGCTTGGTTAAGGTCTAATTTTCCGAACGCAGAAACAATTTTTAAAATATTTTTGACGATACTTATTTCAAATGCAAGTACTGCGCATTTTGTGTTGAAACAAATAAAAAATTATTTAAGAAGCAACTTGCATCAAAATAAAACAAAAACCTGTCGTTATCATGCATTGAATCAGATGTAATGGACTCGATTAATTATGACGACATTATCGATATATTTGCTAAAAACAAAGTCAGAATAAAAAAACTTAGTTATTTTTTTTAAATTTAAATTTGAACTGATTTTTGTTAATACTTTTTTTTAATGCAAATATATATATATATCAAAGTTTATGTTATTGTCGCTATGTTAACGATCAATGTTATATTATATTTAAAATGAGTTATTATGGAAATGTCGACTTTTATTTTCAATAAACTTAAAAAAAATATGCATATGAATTTGATTAACTAAAAGGCTTGTTCTTTTGGGGCTTCATAATGATGCTGCGGCTAGAGCTTCCAAAAGTATAAATTTTGCCCTGTCTGTGATTGATATAATAAACATCCCTTTGATTTCAAGTTAGTAAGGAAAGCAATAAAAGAATCATATCCTCCTCTGTTACCATCATCACTTTACAGTTGTTGCAGTGATAGGACAAAAGTCTCAAATTCCGAGTCTCTCTTTTTTGTGCACATTGCTGTTAAGGTCCAAAAGCGGCAATGTGGCATTTTTTCATTTTAAAATGTTCCACAGCCATGTTGTCTATGGAGAGATGTACTGATGATACGAACCTAGCGCACTCTGCAAGACGACCTTGGCGATAGTACGAAATATAGCTAAAGAACAATAGGCGTGCACAGACCAGTTGATTTAAGGACCCTGTAAGCATTAACCATTTTAAGAGTGACATCATAATTTACAGAACTCTCCCCCCTGTCATTTACCGTCTCAAATCTATACTCTACCCCTAAAGCGTGATTTAATTTATGGATTCTCCCTAGCTAATAAATAAATAATACTTAAAATAACAAATATTATAGAAAATTTCCATTTTATTGCCAAATCTGTTCTTATGCAACAACATTGTCATATCATAATTATGTATTTCAACCGAGCATAATAATAATATAAATTATATGTAAAAATTAAAATATTGTCCACACATTCACATAAAACGTTTCCTGAATGGATCATGCCCATTTTCAACATGGGCAAAATAATTAAATTCTTGGGTAAATTAAACAAAGAGCCAAGCATGTATAAAAACAAATTCAACAAAGAAAATATAAATCTGTTTAACATAAGATTTAGAGAAGATGGATTTTTGACTATCGAATAAGAGAAATCATATTTTAGATATGCTGTATGAGCAATATTTCCATGAGAAATAATTAAAATTAATGAAATTTGCTGGTTTTCTGTACGTATGCATAGCCTTTTGTATATTATTATCTTAAAAAAAAGAATTATTATTTTTCTATTTTATACATAAAAAGTAATTTCTCATATAGAGTCAATGTCATCATAGCATTGTTTATTGTATGATTATATATACGATATACTATATGTTGATGATGTATCATTTATGAAATAAATTTTAAATTGCCTCATTATCAATCATTTTTTATGATTTATTTTTACTATGTGATTTATAAACAAAAACTCGGCAACGCCGGGTATTTTAGATAGTAATTAATATAAAATTATAAAATAAATTTTAATTTTAAAATGTCAATTAAAATACTCCGATAAATTTATTATTGTATTATATTGAAAAAGTTGCACGTCCTATACTGTAAGATAAGTTTATGATCATCATCCAGTTTATAAGATGTTTAAATTTGACAATAATATTTGTAAAAATAAAAAAATTGAAAATATGCATATAATAAGAAAAAAGTTAATAATAATAAGTTAATTCAGAAAGTCAAACTTTCAATCGTGCATCTCTCTGTCAGTAAAGAAAACTAGCACAAACCTTACATAATAGATATGAATTATAATGAGCAAAAAATAGGTACCATAAAATTTTTATGGGTACCCGCATCACACTTTGAGGAACGTTAATCTAGCTGATAAACAATGGAGTTTCGTTTTTCTTTTATAATTGTTTGTGAAAAAATATTTAAACATACCGGATCCTCAAAGAATGTGGGAGAGTGGAGATGTGAAGGTGGTGTTTCCCCACATCAGACAATTGTAACCAACTTTAATTTTTTTGTTTTTTTTACCTTATAAAAGATTGTTTTTGTTTTACATTTAACAGAATGGTAGAGAACAATTATTAGAATTAGCTTAAGTGAGCCGAACTTCTGTTTTGTATTTGTACTAAGCACAGTAAATAACAAGAATTTGAGAAAAGACAAATTGTCTATTTTCCGAAGATGTCATTTATTTAGCATTTGGAATCCATTGATTGTGTGTGTCCAATTTTAACGTTAATTTAACCAGTGATGTCATTGTGACATCGTCATCACAACGCTAAAAACTACCAATGTGTCGTTATGATACATATTTAAATACAGAGTGTTGTTTTAAGAAATCAGGTAATCCTTTAATTATTTTTAAGTTTTAGCAATATAGTACCTCTATATTGCTAAAAATTAATGCCATCTATTGCAATAATATAAAATAAAATTGTGATAAAAATTAAATTCTATCTTGTAGGATTAGTCGATCCTATAGATTAAAGCAGCCATTCTCAACCTGCGGTCCGCGGGCCGCATGTGGCCCGGAACGCATAGTCATGAACTTAATGAAAACGCGGAATTCTTCTCCCACATGCAAAAAACAAAATAAAAATCCTGATATTAAAAATTTTTTTAAATCTTGAAAAATTAGAATTTTCCTTTTTGCTAGGTCCTTCCTATTTAAAAAAAAATTATAATAAAATTTTTTCACAACACCAACCAGTGCCCGCTTAATGCAGCAAATAAATGCATGTGGCCCGGAAAAAAATAGGTTGAGAACCGCTGGATTAAAGGATGCGGTGTGGAGATGTCTTTTAATGGCAGAACAACCCTACCGAATTTCATGAAAACCTGCTAATTAGTTCAAAAGTTATTAGTGGAGGAGACACAACAAACATTGGCCCGATCTTATAAACCTCCATTTCTCCTTGAGAAAGGGAGGCTAAAAAATGAGAAATTTATTATTGTAAAATATATGCGAGATTATGATTCAACTCAATTCATATCTATGTTAAAATATAAGAAAATCAAAGTTGAAAAAATAATATATTATTTCTGTTATTATTATTTAATCAGAAATATTAAAATGAACAGGGATATTTATTAGGATATTTTTAATAATTACATAAATTTTTTCCCTGGAAGTGCCAGCATTAAAAACGATACGGGCGCTCATTACTGTAGCTACGCTATTGACAACAATTGTAGAAATCAAGAATGTGAAAAAACCCAAAATTTTACAAATACTAAATTTTCCTATAGGCATTTGCCTGTAGAAGAAGAAAATTGATCGGATAGTATTAGTTATAATTTAATATATCCTTAAATTCAATATTATACATCATGTTCCAGAATAAATATCCCATTCTTAATATCTTGATTTCTACTCAACAGAAATTGCTCATTAAGATCTTATTTTAACGTTCTGCACTATCTAGCAATCAGATCCAACTGAATCGAAAATCCATCTAAGTTCGCTAAAACTACATAACATAATATTTTCTCACTTATTTCAAATGATACGTGAAAAATGTTAGGATATTATTAAAAATCTTTTCTAGTTCTGATTCTAATAATACTTGAATCAATTTTCAATGATGGTAGAACTTGAGATATCTGGAATTGAATTTTTGAAAACGTTTTTATAGCTTTCTAATTACACCGAGCAAAAATTTAAAAACTGGATTTTGAACAAATACATATTCTGAATCTTTTATAAAAATTATTCACATTAACAGTTTACAGTATTAAATCTGGTTCATTTTTTATGAAGAAACTATTTCAAGGTTCATAGCTGCAAAATATACCTAGGCCATTACGATCAGGTGATGTGACATTAATTAATACATTTACTATATTTATTTTTAATGTTAAATCATTTAACATCAAAAATCTTATAAAGGACTTAAATTCTTTCAATATACTTTCAATATTATTTGATTTACATTAAAAGTAATTTCATAGCAGATTTTTTAAAACTCGCACTTTATGTATCACAATATGCACATCATACACAATCATGCATATGTACAATATGCATCATCATCGTCATTTCGATGATGATGATCAATGTGAAAATTAATAATTTTACTTAACAGCAGCTTTTGTTTACAGAATAGACTATATTAATTATGAAATAAATTTAAAAGAAATAAAATGACAAAAATGATATGCTATAATATCAATAGAGTTATTAGCTAAAAATCGATCCTTAAATATACTGTATAGTGACTTCACATCACTTAATTGTAATGGCACAAATATGTTTGGTAGATGTGAACTTTGAATGTTTCTCTGTGAAAAATGAACTAAATTTAATTCTGTAAACTGTTAATAATTTTTATTAAAAATTAAAAATACAGTAAAACCAAGTGCTAAATGAACAGTGTTAAATGACTGTATGTATTTGTTTCAAATTCAATTTTTAAATTTTTGCTCAGTATAATTAGAAAAACTTTCCAAAAATTCAATTCCGGATATCTGAAGTTCGATCATCGTATAAAATTGATTCAGGAATTAGAAAAGATTTTGAGTTGTTAGAATCAGAACTAGAAAAGATTTTGAGTGATAAAATAAAAATGCTAGAATACTATTTAAAATAAATAAGAAAATACTGTATAAGCTTTTCTATTTTTTAATGAGCTTATAAATTAGATGAATTTTTCATTCAATTGGATTTGATTGTTAAACTATAGTGCAGAAAATAAGCTTAAAATAAGAACTCAATAAGCATTTTCTGTCCAGTAAAAACAGAGTGGGATATTTATTCTGGACACACTACATCTAAAATTAGATAAAGTGAATTAAAATTTTATATATATGAATGAATAATAGAATTTTAAATACAGTAACTGATTTTTGTAAAACACTGAAAAATATATTAAAAAAAATTCATCATATTTATTTTATCAAATATTTTCATTATTGCAGAAAATTATTTATTTATTTAGAATTCTAATATATATTGTATGTCACTGATTGCTTTTTTAAGGTAAAGTATTTGTCATCAATCTATTAATTAAAAGAAACTATTCAATATAAAAAATTAAAATATCAAATAAACAACAATGAATTTTCAGTTTTTCAATATAAATTATTATTTATAAAATGCTTTAATTTTTAAATTTCAAATGGTTATATTGTTCAAATAAAACTATATAATCTTTAATTATATAATTATGTACTGAACCATAAATAATATTTGCAGAATATGTACATTACACATTGTTATTTAAATTTTAAATACTAATACAAGAAATTATTACTAATTATCATCTCAAATCACTTATTTATTTATATAAATCAGAATAATATAAAAACCAGACTACAGGCATTAAAATTAGAAAAAAAATAATGTTTTTCAAAATTAAGTAAATAATAAGTCTGGTAAATCATGCTAATTACAATAGAAACTAAAACATGAAAATTTTATCATTTTATAAAAGTTAATTGTCATAAAATAAGTAATAAAAATTAAAATTTCAAGGATCATTGTTTTCATTATTGAACAGATAGATAATCTACTAAAATTTAACATTTAATGAAAAATTATCTGTTCAACAGCTTATTAAAATCATTCATCTATAATAGCATAAAAAACAATCAAGGGAGATTCTATTTTACATATGACGATACTGATCCTTAGAAATATAATGAGATTCAGAAAAAATTTTGATATACTGTATAATTAATATATATTATTAAATGCAATTAATTTGGATTAGAATTTTGCTGGCCATGGATAAATTAAATTTTGATCTTATATAAAATGCAATATTTTAACTATATTTTGATTATTATTAATCTGTAAAAATCTGTTCACTATATTTTGATTTAATATACCATAAGTAGCATTAAGTGATATAAAAGCAGAAAGTTTAGTTTTCTAAATTGTTCGCCTTACATATATAAGATATTTGCTTACAGATTTCATTTTCATGGTTATTAAACTAATTCTTAAAAACTAATTTAATCATAATTTTTAAAGTAAACTTGTTTTGAAAATGTATTGCTTAAATTACATGAAAATTCTAATATCAGAAAATCTTCAGTATTAATAATCATACGAAAAATTATAGTGTAATAATTAGAAAATATATCATTTACTGATATTGTAGCTATACTATTGTTATTGTTAAATCAGAGGAACATAATGTTACATGATTTCTGCATTACATTCTTTTGTAATAGTTTCTGTGGAAGACTGGATTTCTACAAATGCTGGTCCCAGTGGATATGAATGTTGATAGGGTGGAGGCTGTTCATTCAATAACAGGTCTGCTGTTTCAGGGTCATCTAAAAATCACAAAAGGATAGTTTAGAAATTCTGCACCCTATCAACATTCATTGCCAAGTAATTAATATTTTATATTTTAGTGACAATATTTTACTTAATTAAAATTCTTATATACTATAGTTTTATTTTTTAAGATTAAAAAAGTAAATTTGTTAAGTCCTAAAAAAACAAATTTTATTTATTTAAAAATAATTTTAATTAAATATATTTATAAATAAAGCAAAAAATACACTATATTTTATTATATAAAACAATGTTTAAATATTTAACATAATAATAATTATTGCAAATGGAAAAATATTTGGCAAATTTTTTGACAAATTATACAGTAATAACCTGATTTCCATAAATTCAACATGCATAAATTTGGAAATACGTAACTTCTCATCCAACCCCCTTGCCTATTTATTTCTTTCACAATTACATAGTGCATGTATATGTATGTACATATTTCATTTGTTGATTTATTGATTTAAATGTCTTTAATTACAAACTACATATTATAAAAGTTTATAATATGTTGTTTTCTTGATAATAAAGAGCCAGTTTAGAACCTAATACATATGTACCTGAAATTAGATTTAGAAATCTATAGGTACCCCAACTTATGTAATTTTTGACTTACATTATGCTTCCCAGTCCAACTTATTATGTAACTCCAGGGTATTACTGTATTTCATTTATAAATATTCCTGTATTAAATTTCATTTAAAAGATTTTCATCAATCATCTTTACTTTCTCATTCACAATATTAGCAATTACTTTTCCAGCAATACTCAGAAGAATAACTATAATATTTGTACTTCTCACTATTCCCTTACAATCACAGCTTTAGTCCAATCATTCAAAACCACATCATTCATTGAACATAATTTATATAGGTAAAATGTAGTTTGGTGAAAATCCACAACTTGATTTCCAACAAATTTCAATATCTCTCATGGTCCCATCCACACTAGGATTCTTACCAAATTTTAAAGTACTAATTGAAATCAGAGCTTTCTACATTGACTTTTATTTCTTTGTGTTTATATTCATATATTACATTCATCTAATTACCAATTTCATTCTCAGCACTCTATACAACTGATATAAAGCTCATTAAACTATTCTCACCATTTATTAACTATCCTAAATTAATTCCACACATTTTGCCATTTTTATCTTATTCAACCAAAACTAACTAAAGAGTGAAATGGTTTCAGTAGAGAATGGTTTCAATGATACCTTTTACTGTAAATACTGCATAGATGCAGCATTTACAGTAAAAGGTATCATTGAAAAACAGACACTTTCAAGTTATCATTGAAACACTTTCAGCATTTATAGATTGAAAAAAACATTTGATAGTCAATAAAAAAAAATTATGGAAAGTTTTAAATAATTGTAAAATACTAAACCAATTAGCCAGAGAAAAAAATTAATCTTTATCAGAATAATAAATTGCATTAAGTATAATAACAAAACTGATTGGAAACCTATCAATAGAGGAATAAGACACAGATTCCCCTAATCACAAATACTATTTAATATTTATATTGAAAAAATAATCAAAGAATGGGAAGCCAATGATAATGGAGGCACTAAAATTACAAGCTATCTCACTTTATAGCATATTTTAATTATATTTCATGTTTTTATTTTATATCTCAAAAGAAAAATTATCTTACCAAATAATTTTTCATTTCCTTTTATCTAGATTTTACAGTAAGAGGTCTTATACTACTGAAATAAAATACTGTACTTTGTAATATATTTCACAATTGGTTCAATTAGAAGTTTCTTATTTCATATATTTAGATGAAAATCCTGAATATAAACCAAAGTGTTTTTTTTGGTGTAATCACTGCCATCTTGAAATATTTCCATATATTAATTAACTGTGTAATTTTACAATATATTAGTTGCCTAGAGCAGTAGTTTCCAAACTTTTTATCTGTGCCCCTTTTTCATAAAAAATTGGTACACCCGTCATTTTCATAACAGTCTAATTTTATAAATACTTTCTACTTACAATTTAATACTACAAAACAATATGCCATATTTTGTATAGATAAAGTTCTTATACATAAAAAATATATATTTATTATGGTGTAATAATTTTAATTACAATTAAAACAACAAACAAAAAAAAAAAAACGAAAAATAGAATACATGTTTAATACAATATAGTATTTAATGCCATAGATGGGCTTGTTTTTACAGCAACAATTCTCTCAAATTGGATGTCATGTAAAAGAATTGCTACCTGCAATTCTTTTACAATCACTAAACCAGATCATCATTTTGTCTTTAAAACAACTATAGAAGAAAGTTTCTGGATACATAGATATATGTACTGTATTTATAACCGTTTTGCTGATTCAGTTTTTTTCGACACCAATTTGAATTTATTTTTTGCTTGTTTGTGTCAAAAATGATGTTTTTGTTAATTCTTGCCCACCTCCCTTGGAGTAGACTTGTACGCCCCACAGTTTGGAAAACACTGGTTTAAAGCATTCTGCTATCGAAAATTCTTGAAAAGTTTTTGAAATTTTCTGAAATTTGAAAATGGAATTTTATGTTTATAAATACAAATGGTTGTATCTAGATTGTTTATAACTGGAGAAGTGCATGTATTAAATTATAATGCTATAATAAAATATTTGTCATATATTCATTTTCACATCTGAATTAAGAAGCCAAAATCATAAAACATTCAAATTCTACAAGACTATTTTATCATTATGATTAGCTTGTCTGCCTATTAATTTTGAGATTATGCATGCACTTGCTAAAAGATTATATTTTAATGTTTTAGGCAGCTTTAAAGTTTTTTGAAACACGTGCTTAATATTATAGTCATTTGAAAGGATTTCAGATATTTTACAAAACTAAACTTATGTAATTTATTTTTATTGTCTTGTTATTTGTTAGTTGCAAAACATTACAAGAATAAAAAATTGAAAAGATGCTAAAGTTGTAGACATTCTGATATTTTATAAGAGACAAAACAGTCCAGCCCTTCAGATAGTGCTGGACTGTTTTCTTTCTTACTATTACATTGCAAAGAATCAAAATTAGATAATCATTAGCCAAAGAATATGAATACTAATTTTGAAACAGCTATCCAAATATACAAATATCCCATTATAATATGGCAATTATTCAAAATTTTAAAATTTTTATATACAGCAATACCTCGCATAGTCCAGTTAATTGGTTCCTCTTTCTTCCCAGACTAATTGAAACCAGACTATTCAAGGTATGTAACTTATGGGAAAAATTATAATTGGTTCCAAGAAATTTTCGATTTGCTCATATGTTTTTTTAAATTGTAAATTCTTACATTAATAATTATTTCATATGCATTAAACATTGAAATCTTTTATAAAGATTTATAATAGACAGAAGGGGACAGAAAATGGATCCGAGCCCATAAAGACAAATAGATAAAGAGGGCTCGCCCAGCAAGTGAATGCATTCGTTTTCTCCAAGTCGGCCGCTCTGCGCCATTACAAACCCAGAACGGTGCTCTGCATAAAGGCGGATTCCCACTTGAACTGGGCCGCCACGGGCTGATGAGTTGCAAACACCGATATGCCCAGTATTCGTTCCTATTCAATGATTCAATTAATCCTATTCAATTGTGATAGGAGAAGCTGTATTATAAGAATTAAGTTAAAATGAAACTTAATGTATTTTTGATTCCTCTCTCTCTAGTTTATATGATAAAAAATTTGTTATATATCTGAATAAATTAAATTAAAATTTTCTTGAATTCTAAGAATTATCCTTGTTTCAATAGATAATTAACACTTACTAATTCTATTGTATATTCTAGCTGACAAGTTATTTTATTTTGTTCAAACTTTCTATTAATTGCTATTTGCTAATAAACATCATTAAAATAGGAAGAAGAAAGCAATATTTCCATCTTCGTTGTTATTGGTTTAAAGGCTATGAAAACAAATGTGATGACTTCTCTAGAGGAAAATTCTAAGTGTATAGACTATAGATGTTTAAAAAGGAAATGGTACAATTTTATATGAAGTACAGTTTTTTGAAATAAATCTTTTTATCACAACACAACTGGCAATTTGCACTTTTAATCATCTATGAATTTTTAATTCTCTAACACATATCTCAGAAATTTCACTATAAATGAAAGACAACTAATTTTTTTGGAAAGTTTCATTATTCAGTCAGTTTCCTTTGATATATGTAATTTTTGAAGAAAAGCCTGATATAAAAATTATACTTAAAGAAGCTTGCTAAATATTTTACATACCCTAAATAATTTTTTAATAAAAGTTTTTAGTTTTTATGAAGCATTAATTAAATTAATATTTATAGAAAAAAATTTACTATGGAAGTTCTGATTTTGACAAAGATACTTTGGCAATGCTTGAACTGGCTGATCAAATTCAAAAACCAAAATAAAAGTGAATTGTTTGGACATTAGCTAAACAGTATGGCTAAAATGCAAAATGGCCTGATTTTAAGAATTTCACATAGCAGATTGAATATACCTTATCTGTGTGCTGAAGATGGTTGTTTATCAACTGAAAATGTTACAATAAAATTAAATTATTGTTTTCAACTGCTGTTAAATGCTATTTTTAGAAGAATTATGAATATACCTATTTGTCTCACATAAAAAATAGAACAGATTGTCTCATTTGACAGAACTTTTTGTAAAACAAAAAAAAATAAAATAATAATAATCACTATCATCATAATTATTCCTCTTATGAACATTTCAGTTACAAATTTTCACATACATGAACATGTTTTTTATTTTCAATTTTAGAAAAATTCAGAAATTATACAAGAATTTTATCATAATGATAGCAAAATAGTTTAGTAACAAATATATTATAAAATTCCATAGATACAGCACTGCAATATTAATAAGATAACGAAGCTTCAACAAAATACCATCACATTATGTTTGGATATTTATATTCAGATTAATAAATGTATCTATCAAATAAAAAAAAAAAAAAATTAAACTGTTATTGATGCACCTATTTGTTATTTAAAATACACATAAACAAATACAGTTAAAATAGAACATACATTTATTAAATAATAATTCACAAACTGTAGCACAATCAGTCTAACTTTCAGCAGTAAGAAGCAATACTCTTACACTTACATGCAACAGAATTTGAACTCTATTCAAAATTTAAGTTTGTCATAACCAAGGTTACAGTAAACAGATTAGCTTTTAGTCTTAGTTATATACACATGTATACTTAAGCTATTACACAATAGTAAAATAAGCACAAAACAAATAAACAGCTAAATAATGCTAATATAAATAATTAAATAAATACAGTGGACATGCATTTTTATGAACCTCCAATTTATGAACTACATGTTTTTATAAACTATTTAGTTGGTCCCAAAAAGTCCCTAATGTTAATTAATGCCATTCCCATTTACGGACTTTTTGGGGGTCCATACAAGTTCATAAAATCGAGAGTATACTGTATATATTTATGGATAATTTTGCATTAATTACAAACCACATTAGTTGGCATGAAAACATTAACATGTGCTAGTAGAGTATCACTACAAAGTTTGTACAATATACAAATTGCAGGTAAATGTCCTTCTAAGGAATAGAGGAAGACTCAAAGAAGACTAAATATGGAATTATTCTGCATCAGACATGGTTTTCTATAGCTCAAATCCATGAGAGTTTTTATACACTCTGGTACATCATCATTAATCAGCTAGACAGTGCTCACGTTTGGTTATCTTCATGGTTCTGTTATTTTGGCTTTCTGGGCATTCTGCATGTTCAATATTTAATGATGTTTCATAATGTCTTTTTGTAGAAATTTGTAAGTGCTGTAGCCATACTACCAGATTATATATATTCTCTCTCTCTCTCTCAGGCTCATCTAATCTAACCTTCATATTTCTTGCATATTTCCTATATAAATATTATCTATTCTTAAAGCTATATTCTTTGCTAGTATCATATATACTCTAGAGAAAGTCTTTCTGTGGTCTATTTTTATCATTCTAATGCTATCATAAACTTTTCTTGACCTGATGTATAGGAGGTCTCCCTTTCTTTTTGAGTAATCTCTTTATAATAATCTATAGAGAGTTTATAAAATATGGGCCTCATTCTTTGTCTCTGTAGCTCTTCTATGCTGACATTCTGCCAGGCTTGGCATTTTGGGTATTAAATACCATGTTATGGGCTCTCCATATGTTTGTAGATATTGATTACAAAGGCTGAGATATACCCATGCTTGCTAGCATGGTCAACAATTGTTTTATATTCATCATCTTTGGCCTCTATTGAATTGCAGTGCATAGAAATTTTTCTCAGGAGAGCCTTGATTGTAATTTCTTGTATATTTTGCAATCCATAGATAAAGCAGGAATAAATATTGATAAATATGCTCTGTATAAATGTAATTTGCTTCTTACTGATGAAAATAGCTTTATTAGGCTGAAAATATTATAGTTTGTTTATTATTATTAATGTACATTCTATCTTAAATGTGCTTATGTGTATTTTGAATCTAAAAATGTAGAAAGGTTCTTGAAAGAACTTTAATTTAAATATCAAAAAAAATAATAAACAATCCATACATATTCAAGTATATTATTAAGTGAAACATAACAGCAAATCTTTCATTATAATTATTGAAAAAATTTGATCTATATGAAATTTATAAAAATAATACAGTGGTACCTTGGTTAACGACAGTAATCCTGAAACGGATTACCGTCGTTAACCAAAACTGTCATTATCCAAGGCGTGATTTCCCATAGGATTTAATTGAAAATTGATTAATTCATTCCAGCTCCTTCCACAACCATAGTAAGTATTAAAAATGCAGATAAAACTCATTTAAAATATCCTAAAAATATGGAAAGTATCATTTATTTATTATATTTGCTACAAAAAAAAATAACATTAATAAAATGAATTGTTCGTGAAAATAGTTTTTAATTATCTATCTTCACCAGAAGGACAATTGGGCTCACTTCAGAGTTTTTTACAAAATGAACCCATAAACACTGATTAGCAACTTATAGATTCAATGATTATTATACAGATAAGATTTGATTTACTGATTAGCAGTTTATAGATTCAACGATTATTATACAGATGAGATTTGATTTTGCCTTTATGATGAACGAACAGTGACACACACTCGCTGATTTATTGTCTATATTAGTGGTCTCCAAACTTTTTTGACTGTGTACCCCTAAGACTGAAAAAATAAATGGCGCGTAAAAAAATATTGTTTACGAAATGTAAACCTTTATCAATATTCTTCGTACTTATTAAAAAAATATTTCCTAATATGAAGTTATCTTAAGAATTATTGCACTTTTAAAATGCTGTCAACGTTCTGTTTGCTGTTCCGACGCGACGCATTTGTAAGAGTTGATGTAAATACTGGATTCGCATCATTCATCGTGAGTTATCTATGTCGAGAGGTCGATATTAACTTGTAGTAGAATACTACAATATCAAATAGCAAAATTTTGATTATCTTATAATAAAAAAATCCCGATAATGCATTTCCCCCAAGTACGTCCTTACCCCACTCCGCCTTACATGAAGTTTAATCGCAAATAGCAATTAATTAACTTTGTTCGTGCAATATCATTTTAATAACCCCTTTAAATACTTAAAATGAGTTACAAAATTAAGAAAAAAAATCTGAAAAAATGTCTAGCGTTTTAACTTTCTTGTGATTATCAGATGCACTGAACCAACTTTGCATCAATGGCACTGTTTATTTCTTAAAAAATACTATGTAACAATTTGATATTGAAAATTATTATATATGTTACCGGCAAAATATGAAATGCAGACATACAATAGAATGCCTGGCGTTTTTAGGCAAAGCATGAAACGATTAATATTACATATACTTTGCCTCGGCATTGTACATAATGCCTAGGCATTATATAGAATGACAAATGCTATTTAGGCAAAGTATAAAATACTCCCGCTCTGTGCCGGATCTAAGCCTATTGGTCCGATTGCACCAATCTGGGCCCCGTCGAGGCAAAATGAAATCATGAAATGACTAATAAACGAAAAATAATCGTTTAGATTTACCATTATAGCTAGACTTTTATACCCCAGCCTTCGAACATCTAATTTTTGTAGATCCACGAAAAGAAATTATTTTTGGAAAAATTGAATGTAAATGAATCGATTTTATTTTCTCTTGAAACATGTAGGAAAAAATTTTCTATTTAAATTAATTAACATTACTTTTGCAGAATCCAAGTATTCGAAAATATTTTCTGAGTATTCAACTAAATTAAAGGAGGGTGAATCTTTTTTTTTAATTATAATTAAGCACACTTACTATACATGAATATTGCCAGAAAATAGCGAAAAAGTTTCATAGTTTAAACGAATAATAGAAAATTATTAGTTGAGTTGATCTTGGATTTATGACTGAGGCAGATGAAACTCGCATTTTTAATGTAAATTTAAGACAGGATGAGTCTTAGTCATAGGAAATGAGTAATATACTATAAATGGAATTTGAAGAATAACAAGTAAGTCTTTTTTAAATGATATGATATTCAACAAGTAAATCATTAATTCTGTTCTTACCAGAAATTATATCGAAGGATCTACAGTTATTATTGATAATTGATGAAGATATAGCCCATCGCAATAATTAGTTTAAAAACATTTTAAGGTAAATAATTCAAAAAAACTTCATATTAAATCAACTAATAACCTTATATTATTCATTTAAACTGTGAAACTTTTAGTAAGCATGCCTAATTCCAATTAAGAAAAATTTACCCGCTGTTAATTTTAATTGAGTACTCAGATAATATTTTCAGAATATTAAATAAGAATACATTGAATTCTGTAAAAGTAATGTTAATTAATTTAAATAGAAAATTTTTCCCACAAGTTCGAAGAGATAAAATAAAATCGATCCATTTACATTGTTTTTCTAAAAAAAATTTTTTCTTTTCGTGGATCTACAAAAATTAATGTTCGAAAGCTGGGGTATAAAACCCAGCCATAATAGTAAATCTAAACGATTGTTCTTCGTTTATTAATCTTTTCATGATTTCATTTTGCGTCAACGCGGGGCCAGATTGGTGCAATCGGTCCAATCGGCTTAGATCCGGCACTGAACGGGAGTATTTTATACTTTGCCTAAATAGCATTTGTCATTCTATATAATGCCTAGGCATTATATTCTAGGCAAAGTATATGTAATATTAATCGTTTCATACTTTGCCTAAAAACGCCAGGCATTCTATATATTGCCTAGGCATTCTATAGAATGCCTACATTTCATACTTATACGTAGTTTCTAATTTTTAATAAAAGATGTTAAAAACTGCATGTATTTTTTTTTTAGTTAGTTTGAAGACTGAGTCATCTCATATAAATGTTATTGAATTTGGTGTTTTGCAAAACTTTTTATGATTGTTTCTCAATTCTAAAACGGTTAAAAACCATTGGGCTATACACTAACAAGTAAGTTTGGATAATTGTATTTCCAATATAAACTTTATATTTCTATTTATGCAATAATTATTTGTAAATTACTTATAATTTATAAATTTATCAATTTTTATTATTAGTTATTTTTAAATTACTTCAAAATCAAATAATTTCTAAATTATTTGATTTACAAGTAATTTAAAATAAAGTTATAAATTTAAATAAATTAATGTTTTTTTCTTGTCCCACCTTCGATATACAGTAAAATTTATTTTCTAATTGTACAGAGTCGTTTATTAATATTATTTAAGTTAACTTTATCGTACGTATTCGTAATTGCTAAACATTATATACCACGCATTATCACCATCAGCAATAAACGAATGAGCTAGAATTTAAAGTATGATTTTCGACATCTTATCTGAACTGAATAAACATATAAAATGTATTGACCCATGTTGTTTATTTTTTAAATTCGAAACATAAGTAGTTTTAAATAAAAAGTTACACACAATCTCTTTTATATATTAGGCATGAAATAAACGTCAAAAGTAAGTGCCGAGTGAGTCCATCGCGAGCTGTAACGATGCACACGAAACACGAGGAGCGATTGCTTGCCGCAAATTGATCATTGCACATGCGCAGACCGACAGCTTTTTCTACGATTGCACATAACAGCAAAAATAACTGAAATGTCAACGATTTTGTACAAAATTTGGGTATTAGTGTAGTAGGCGATCTACCTCGCCCCGGTGAGAAAGCGGTCGCGTCCCGGCCGAATTAGTTTTAGAGTGAATCTTTAACAGAATTGTAGATTTGTATTTTATACATCAGTCGGTGGGCGACGAATTTTCAATTCTCTAATGTATAGTTTATTTGGGATGAATGTTTAACACAACAGAATTTCGCCGCCCACCGACTGATGTATAAAATACGAATCGACAAATCCGTTATGTTAAAGATACACTCTAAAACTATCTCGGCCGCGACGCGATTGGACGCGATCGCTTTCTCACCGAGACGAGGTAGATCGCCTACTACACTAATACCAAAATTTGATTAACAATTTATTAATATATTATCAAATGTTTCCTAAATTGTTGAATTTTTCCGCAGAGAGAATACTTCAATAACATATCTCAATACTTGTTTTGATGTTAGAAGTGGAAAAACTACTTTTTGAAGCTGTGCGTATTCGGAACCACAGCCAATTTTATATACGAAGTTAGTAAACTGAACTAAAAAAAACTGTTTTTACTTACAGATGTATATATTCCTACGGCAAAGGATCCATCTTTTGTATTCGAAAAACAGCAGCAACGCGTTATTCGAAAAACCATTTTGACAAGCCTTTCGGATCACCAAAAGTTATAGAGTTCTCGGGGTGTGACCTGAATGAGAGAGTTGTATAACTGCTAAGCTGAAACGGGAATTCCGTGTGACGTTTTGAATAGCAATCATTTGATTGGATGGAAGCTTTTATAAAATTCTTGCTAACGTCAGTACATTTCTATTAATCGCTGTTAACTGTTGTATTAAATTTCCAGAAATTCTATTAATTCATGAAACATTAATTTCTAACTTAAAAGATCATTTTTTTCCCTCCAATCTTTTCTCAGTATTTTGTGATAAGGCAACAGCAGCGATAAACTAATATATGATTAATAAATCTGTTCCGTTTTCGTGGTTTATACTATCACATACGATTCAGTAAACAGTATTTGAATACAAGTTATAATTGGCAACGGCTTGCGACATGTCATTTTCTTGGCTTTGATTTTCGTCACCCGTAAAAATTTTATACTATATTTAAAAACATCAATCATACTAAATGAATAAATCATCAACGAATCTTAGAGAGTGGTAAAAATTAACTTTTTTTCTGTTGTCAATAATATTATAGTTATAAATTAAATAATCAAATTAAACTTTTCACTTTAAATCGGGATCAAATAATTGTCGAAAACAGGAAAAAAATAATTTTTTATACGTCGCTTAATATTCTATTTGACTAGTATACAGCGAACTAATGGAAAACGTTTATTCATAAATTTTTAATTAGTTAATATAAATATGATGGCCAGGGCCTCCAAGAGAAATTTTCAGGTTCGTCACAAGTCTGTGGTCCGGGCCCCACTTTAAAAATGCATCACTTTAGTTTAATAAAAAAAACAATAGAAAACATTAAGCATTTATTTAAAAAAATGCAAACACTAAATTCAAAATTCCATACATTACAAACTATGTTATATATAAAAAAGTTTATTTTGATACGACTGCTTTAGGTGCTATGTCGTCAGCCTGTGAAATATCGGGCACGTTATGTGTCACTTCAGGCCCGACTGTCGGGCCCTTTTCGATACCGGGCCTGTAACAAATGTCACGGATGTCACCCCCTCTCGGTGACCCTGATAATGGCAATTTGTTTATATTAATAAATTCGTAAACTGACACAACTAGAGCAAGGTCACATCGAATTTTTAAATTTAAAATATCGATAAAATTATATGATAATCAGATGTTCTAGTCTTTGCAATTTATTTTTTATTTTTTATTATTGTCTGCCTAATAATATATCCAAGGACACGCATTGTCTGCCGTCATTCCAATCATCATTTTTTATTTTTTTTTGTGTTTTAGACGGGAAATAATTAATTATGTTCAACGTTAATAATGCTGTGGGTCGGAGGTAAAGGGCACTATGTCCATTTGTGACCAAAATAAGATTATTGACACAATCATATGGGTTTTTCGTCCTCTACCCACAGGTATACAACACTGTCCTACATCAATAATTGGGTGGAGTTAATTCTTTTAAATAACACCAAGTCCATAAGGGACTCGGTGTACGTATAACACCTTCAAACTGCTCTCCTGTAGTGACCTATACCTCCGACCCACAGAATTATATTTCGTAGTAAATACCAGTTTAGTTCAGTTGTTTCAGAAACTGGAACAACTGAAAATTAAATATCTGCTATTTCTAATTTGTAATCCAAACCGATATAACATGTAAAAATGTCGTCATTCTGAATGTTTTTGATAGTAAAATATAAATTTATTCCTTATTTTGTTGTTGTTGTTGTAAAACGAAAGTGAAAGTAATTTAACATTTTTCTGTAATGCAAATATTAAAATGACAAAGGCAATGAAGTGTTGCACTTAGCTATGTAATTCTGCTTTTTGTTAAAGCAATAAATGACCTTGTGGCACACCAATGTGCTGCACAACCGGAATAACACCTGGGTAGCATTCAACGAATGTACCTTATTATATAATATTCATTTCAACCCCTTTATTTTAAAATTTGTTCAGAAATGATTATTAATAATCTGACATTTATATTCAAAAATAGTATTCAATTGGAATTATAATATCAGATCTGAAGGAAGTAAAGCAGTTTGAAAACAGCAAAAATCTCAGATTTATTAACAGGAAGAAAATATAGTTTTTTTTTTTTTTCCTGTTCCTTCTAGATACCCCTACAATTCTTGTTTAACCAATTTTTGTAAGACAGTATAGATATATTTTGCATTATTTGGTATCCTTTGAAAACTTTAAGAAAATCAGATTGAAATAAACAAATATAAGATCCTTAACTACATTTTCGTTATTAAACATCTGCAAAATGCATCGATCAAGATTTTTAATCAAATTTGGAATAAATTTTTAGCTGAAGATTTACAAAGGCAAAATTTAAGTTTATATAGACAAATATAAAATTGCTGAATAAATTAATTTATGAAATTTTAATTTACTTTTTCATATACTGTATATACAGGATTCCAGCAACATAACTTAGGGTTACTAGAAACCATTGAAGCTAAACAGAGAGGAATAAAGTTGTTATATCAGACTAGAAGATAAATACGTAAATAAAGTGTCTTTGGCTTCTCTACCTTCACTACAAGTGAAGAGCGAATAAGATTTATTAGAATTAAAAACTCATTTACAAAGATGATGACGATAAAAATATTTGTAAGTGTAATGCAAATTGCATAGGCCCTAAATGTATTCATTTTTAATGTAGAAGTAATAATATTATAGATGTGAATTATTTTCAGGCTACGCTTATGGGTCAGACCGGAGGACACAAAAAAAACTGGCACTGTTACAAACATTTTTTATAACAAACTTTATAACAAAAACAAATATATAAATATTCTCGTCTTAGACATCATTTTCTTTTTGAATGCGATTAAATTTTAATCAGCAATAGTACGAAACTCTATCAGCCGTATTCTGACCTCTTTTGTTTAACATCAGTTTAAACCATTTTAGTTAAACTAACAATGTAAGTTTAAACTAAAACTGTCTTTCCTATTCTTATCGAAGTTTTGAACTCGGTTTCCGTAAACCATTAATCTGAAACCCATAGGCATCTTGAAAACGTCGTGGGCATGAGCAATCTCGATTATCACGTGGATTTATTGTAATAAAATGAAAATTCAAAAATTAATCGGGAAAATTGGAGTCTAGAAGAAAAAATGTTTTTATTTGAATTATGTCGAAATTCTGTTGATGTTATTGAAAATAAACGAATAAATTTGTCGGCTAATTCCATAAAAAATGAAGAGTGGAAGAAAATTTTATGTAATTTTCAGTCTCGGTAAGTTAGATATTTTATATACACACGCATAAATTATAATTTTTAATAATACTGTATTTAAATTTAATGTTATGTATACTAATATCTGTAATTTTATAATTTTACTATATATTCTTATTTATCTATAAGAAATAGTAATATTAACATTACTATTTCTTATAATTAGGAAATTTTTAAATTTTTGTTGAATTATAGATTATAATCTAATATAGTTAATACAATATTTAAACTTTAATAAATTTTCAAGTGTGTGAAAATTCAGTTATAAAATATATTTATTTATTTTTAGCTTTGGTGAGAAAAGAAATCTTAAACAAATTAAAGAATTATGGAAAAGAATAAAATTACAGGCTAAAAAAGAATATAGAATTTATAATGATGATATAAGGAAAACAGGAGGGGGCCCACCTCCAAAAGATTTATCATATTTTACACAAAATTTATTAAACATAATTCCTGGAGAATTTACACAGCATTATAATATGTATGATGGTGACAGTGAAGCTATAGAAAGGTGAGGAATCTGGAGAATTTACACCACAGAGTAATATATACAGAGTGCTCACTTCCATTGGTTGCTTTGTTAACTTCAATGTCTATATGAACTGTCAGATCTCAGACAGAATTTTTTTCTTCTAATGGAATCTGAAATGGCAACATCACACCACTTGCAGGTGTCAAGTAATATAACACAAAGAAACAATAGAATCAGACTTTGTTTGCATAATTTAAAATAATAATCGTCTAGATACCATCTTTAAGAAACTAAAAACTAGTAAAATTTTGCACGTCTATTTTTAATTAATTAAATAATTTGTTTTCATTACTATAATGTTAATTATCATTTAGTTAAATATATTTTTATATGGTTATAATTTTATTAATTTTAATAATGATATTGCCGGATTTGAATTGATTGTGATAAAAAAAAAAGATTAACAAATAAAAATAAATAATGAATCACATGATGCGATGACGAGTGGTTTTACAGAGCTCTATTTTGTCAGATGTTCACATAATCAGGATCGTTAACCAAGGCATATTAATCTTACAGCCACTCGTTGTTAACCAAGTACATCGTTATCCGAGGCCGTCGTTAACCACGGTACCATTGTATATTAAAATGCTATCATAATAAATAGTTTTGGAAATTAATCCAAAATTTCAGGATATATAATATTGTTTATAAGGGGACATCCAAGTATTACATAAACATTTTTTTTTTTTTTTTTTTTTTTTTTTTGATAACCTAATGGATAAAGGAGGAAAATTTTCATTATTTTATTGTGAATATAAAATAAAAATGTCATATTAATGTAAGCTATTATAAGTAATTTATTGAATTTTAAATTACAAAAATTTGTTTCTCTGTTTTCTCCTCTGTAGTTTAAAAATATGAAAATATACAATTATAAATACAGTGAAACCCCGATTTTGAAACTTTTCAGGGACCGGCCCGAAAAGTCGAACGAGCCGGGAAAACGCACGAAACGGGAACTCTGATGACGTCATAATAAAAAAGTTATATAATTAAAACGTAGGAAGAGGGAAAGTTTTACATTGCATGTATAGGAAAATGCTCGGACTTCCGAAAATAGACGTTTAAAGCGGGAAAGTCGTACGATACGGGAACGCACGAGCGGGG
>AYEL01087713.1:0-24172 GCA_000484575.1 Olivierus martensii
TAAATAAATATAATAAAGAGTAATCCCCCCAAACCGGGCATGCGTAAGCCAGCTGTGGTACAATCACTCCCTCATACAAGGACCCAGTCAAAATGCTTACTTAACAGTTGAATGTCCTTAAACATTATTTCATTTTTCAATAAATATTGGCTATCATAAATAATTTTTATACTGAAATTTTGAATAAACTGCTATGCTAGCAGCTTATCAGTTCAACCATTACTTTTCTGCCATAAATATTTAATCTCCTTTCTGTGATTACAGTTTAACCTAACAAGAAATAAAATAATGAGCAGAAAAATATCCAAAAGAGTTAGGCCATGCCCCCACATGCAATTATCAATTGGTCAACTTGTGAGGAATTTCTCCTCGCAGGTTCTGAACTCCTACCCCCAAACCTTCCAGTATCCATCGATCAAACGAAACTTTGATATGGATATTAGCCTCCCAGTCTTTCAGAAACGATGACAAGAACTCCATGTTCAACAAATAACTTTTTATTTTCTTTCCTAAAAGCCACAACTTACAAATTTGTGCAGAAGCTGATTGTCAAGACAGGTCAGCATTGACCAAACATAACAAGAAGACGGTCTCTTGCCAACAAAATGTCGGTACTTATACAGTACCCTCATTTACATTCAGTACGTTGGAGTAGCCAACTATCAAACAATACTATGTTATGTTATAAAATAATTTTACAACAGTTAAATAATAATACATACTATATTAATTAAATAAAATAAACATTATGAATTGTATTTAATTTAAAAAAAAACATTACAAATGCAAATGTCATTTTTTTTTCTGCCGACACCTATCACAACATGGCGGCCACCGCCAAGACGCAACCTCCTCCCACCAAGGTATGTTTTAACAATCCTTACAACTATTTAATTGCAATGAAACTATTTAATTGCAGGAGTGAGAACAAAGGGCTCCTATTGTTTAGTCCGCCAACAAAAGAGTTGCTGTGGGTGCAGTCTCATAGGAGTCATTTAATTCTCACTCCTACAATTAAATAGTTGACCAATTGATAATTGCATGTGGGTGCGAGGCCATACTTATATAAAAATAACAAACACATTGATGACATTCTGTTAGTTTTGGTTAATAAACCCAACCAGTATAAATTAACATTTGTTTAAGTGATATCAGCACACAGTTTTGATTATAAAATACTTCATTAGATTCATTAAAGTTTAAGTTTTATCACTATATTATATTTGATTAAAAGAATCTTGATCCAGTTATAATATAGCTGGAGATAACAGTGTGATTCTTGGCTTCTTTCAGAAAATTCTCTGATTATTAATTGACCTACATACAGTATAAGCCAATCCCCTTTTTCGGAAGTTTTTTCTGGGAAAAAATCCTTAGCTTATACATGAATATATATGGTAATTATATTAATGATAATGAATCTTTAGAGAATTGAACTATTAGAAAATAAGTATATGTAAGAAATAATAATCAGAAGGACAAACACTAGATTACTTAGGTAATTTAATTTTATTACCTTCAATGAATATCACAGTAGTTATTAAGAATTATAAAATTTATAATCTTTCTACTAATAAATAATAAGGATAGAAATAAATTATTGCAAGTTCTGCATTGAATTGAAATAACAAAAAATATGCAAAAATAACATATACCAAAGTATTCAGAAACAAAAAATTTATTTAAATTTTATACAAAAAAAAGAAATAAAAGCTAAAAATTATTCATAAAATAAATAAAATCTAACATTAAAATAATTGCAAAATATTGTATTAATACATAGTAGTTCAAAATCACATTAGTTTAATAACTAAATTATATTATTAAACTGAATTTAAAATTGTAAGATTCTTTAAAGTTTATAATTGAAATTTTAATGGAAATAATAGTTGAAAGTTAAAATTATTTTTTACATTTAATATATTGAAGGGAATAATCTTATTACAATAATCATATTCAATACAAGTTTTATTGCTGAAATTCAAAATTATTATTGTAATGTAATGAAAGTATTTATCACTACTAAGAAAGAATATACAAATAAGTCATCATTAATAATTGCATATCAAATGATATTTAAAAAATAAATATTAATTTTTCTGAGTAATTTTAAATATCAAATTCAGAATTACCTATCAAAAATTTTCAATATGTAATAATAAAAAAAAATATTGCTTTTGTATTAGCTATCTGTTTAATAAGATATTTTAATAATAAACACAGTTCTTATAAATTTAATCATTTCGTTCATTACTAAACAGTATCATTATGATAGTTTTACATTTGTGCAAGCTATTTTTATTTTTACACAATGTTAGATCTAACAGTCATACTTAATTTATTGAAGAAATATGAACACTTAATACAACTTCATTATTTTTGGATATGTAAAAAATATAAAGTAATATATTTGTACATATATGAAAATATTCACAGAATAAATTAAGTCATATATGACTCTTACTTCTAATTTATTCAATATAAATAAAATTAATATATATATTTTCAATATAAAAATTTTTAATTTTATTTAATATTTTTTAGTATTAAAAAAGAGTTTATTGACGACGTTGTTATCGAGTGTTCTTTAGTGTGAGCCAAGCGGTGCGCGATCTATGAAGCTGTGCCATGCGCCCTCCTACTGACAACATTAAGGATTGTGAGAGCACTGGGCAGTGCTGGCAAGGATGATAAAGCTGTAACATTACCGCTCATGCCTCCTAAGTTCACGGTTGGAATTACCTGTAGTCTTACTACCTTTATTGTATGGTAAGTAATACCAAAATTTTGTTCTTGTTAATGAATTTTCTAACTGAAAAAAAGCATCTTTCGAAATACACCAAGAGCCACAAAATAATAATTATTATTATTTTTATTCAAAATTATTGTTCTACATAAATTCCGCACCAAACTGGTGCGGAATTTATGGTATAAAACAATAAAATTTTGATTAATAAATCGGATAAATAATTATTCTTTTAAACTTTTACTGTAGAATATTATTAGAAATATTTTTATCTTAATTTTTATATTTAATTTCGTTCAGATAATTTAGCGTTAATGAATGTAGTAATAAAAATCAAATTTTTTCACAATTGTATTATTATTATTTTGTTATTTTCATTATAAATGTTAAGTAAAATAGGTGCTTCAGAAAAATATATATTACAGGCACTCACATTTTTATCTTTTACATTATCTATCATAATAATTGATATAAAAATTCTATTCTTTATATTATGAAAATTATCTAAAATATAATCAAAAAGAACAGATATTTCTGATATTAAAGTTACATTTTATGATTAACAAAACAGAATTTGATAAAAATAAAAACATTTGATAATAGAGATCTTCAGTATACAATATAAAGTCATTTCATTTTACACTACATTCAAATGTCAAAATATTCCATTCAAAAAGAATATAAATTAAATTCAAAAAACTTAAAAATACATAAATTATTTTAATATTCCATAAAATGGGATATTAAGAGAAATCAATATAGAAAGACTATGACTCTTCAGTTAATAACTTCATTGAATTATTTTATCAAAGAAATATGCCAATTACTACATTAATTCACAAACAAGCCTTTAAATAGAAAAAATAATTTTTAATTGAATAAAAATAAACTATAACCAAATATGTAAGATAAACTGTTTATTCAAAAATATTTTTGGTTATCCACATAGTCTGCCTCAACTGATTTACTTTTATTCAATATTTATAGTAAGTATTACATTATCATTTTTAATGTTATTAAAAGGTGTAAAAATGTTTAAGACTTATTAGAGACTTTGATAAAATCATTTTTATGTTGTTCAAATTTCTTAATCTGTTTTTAATAATCCATAATTTTTTTATCTGAAGTCTTTTTAACTTACTATATTTACATTTATTAAGTGTAATAAAAAAAAAATCAGAATTTCCATACTTAAAGCAATATTCACTTTATTTTACAGTTGTATTTAACATACTACATATTTATTTAGACTACAGGAATCACTTGAATTTTTTTAAATGGAATTTTATGGCATTTGAAAAATTTTTGCCAAAAATGTAGTGTAAATAAATTATTTTCATTTCTATTACAATTCATATTCTGAATAAAAGTCAGTTTATTGAGTATATTATAAATGTATAGTATAGACTATCAATTCATACATATGGTATATAAAGATGGATCATAAAAAAGTCTGAAAACATTTTGTATAAACTTCATTCTGAAGCATATATTTTAGTTTAGTTATAAATACTATAAATAGGAATATATAAATTACTTTTTCTATAGATATATAGGGAATCTAAAAGCAATCAAAAAGGAAAAAAAATTAAGGAAGATCATTGTAATATGTGAAATGAAAGAGGCATCTCTCTTCAGGATTAACTCCAGTTTTACCTTCCATAATATAATTTTCATCTTATATATGATTACTTTTGATACCCTGTATATACTAATTATAAAACTATTTTGAAAATTAATAAAAAATTCATTTTTAATATTTTTATTTCTAAAAAAAGGAAACAATTTAAACATCTGCAACAAATTAGTGAAACAAAACAAAATACATTAATGCTAAAAATTATATAAAATCTTTTATCATCACAAGCTTTGTTTTAAATTTACATAAGCAATACAAAATATAATATATAAAACAAACAATTTAAACAAAACAAAAGTTAAAAGAAATTGAGATTCTATAATATTTTTTTCTTTTGCTTTATTAAATCTGAAAAATATTGTTTAAAATTCAAATCATTCAATCAAATAAAAGTGCCAATAATAAATCAATTAATCAAATAAAAGTGCCAATAATTAAATTTTAAAATTATTCTTATAATTAGTTTTTGAAAATAACATATCAATATTTTATTTAGATAAATGAAATTTACATATAAATATAATAGAGTATTTCAAATTACAACTATATTAAAGATTAATTTAATAATGATATTTTACATTAAACTATACAGAAGAGAAACAAATGCAGATATTCTTTGATTTCTGTAAGTATTTGGGAGTAAGATTTTTTTGTAAGTTGAATTTTAAATAAAAATTTTGAGTTTTATATTCTCAGGGCAAGATAGAATATGGTGATCACAGTATTGTGACACCTTATTATTCCCTAATTGAAAAGGAAAAATATGTATGAAGAAATACCGTATTACTTCAAATTTAAGTTGCACTTTTTATTCCAATTTTTAAGATGTAAAATTTGTGCGGCTTAAATTCAAAGTAAATATTTTAACATCTTATTTCTCCCATCTCCCACTCCCCAACGTTCGGGTTTTTGCTTTATGCTCTAGGCATGTACAGGTAGGCCTCGATTAGTGCGAATAATTGGTTCCACGAATTTCTCACACTATTCGAATTAGCACTATTCGAAGTATTAACTCTATGTAAAATATGGTAATTGGTTCTTGCTTTGTGATCCATTAGCCAACCTTCATGATGAATAACCACAATACTAACTTAACACTAACTGTTTAAGAAATATTTATTTTCATATTTTATATCATTATTCATCATCTAAATCAGTGTTTCCCAAACTTTTGACATATGTGTACCCCTTCTATAATTTTCGTAACGCTGAGTTGGTTAATGACCTTGTCAAAAAAATGGATGTATTGATATTTTAATAACAATCAAAATATATTTATTTTTTCTTTTTTTGGTACATAAAATAATAATAAACGAAAAATAAAATTATTGTGTATTCCTAAATTAATATGTTTTTGTGAACGTGCAATAAAAATTTACGCTTCAATAAATATTTTAATTTTAAAAAATCGAGTGGCGCCTAATCGGCATCCACGCAACTAGTTACGGATTTGTTTTCGGAGTTCGCTATGGCTGTTTCTACAAGTCGTAAGCGTTTTCGCCAGTTATATGAAGACGAAATAGAAGATGCTAAGCACGGTGCAGTGCATATCCACACCAAATTCCGGTGCAACGCGTACCCCACCAAACTCTTCCCGTACCCCTGGGGGTACACGTACCACACTTTGGGAAACACTGATCTAAATTAATAACTTACCAGCTTTTGCTTGAATGTTCGCTTTACTAATTGGTATGCACTTTTGGTTGCAGTTTTCAATCCATACAGCTAAAAGACGCTCCATTTTTATTACAAAACTTCTATTTCTTGTAGTTGTTTGCAAACCATAATAAGTCGATGCAATTTTACTTTTCTCCTGTGTTTCGTTTGCATGTTTTATGATATTCTGTACGGAAGATTCAGGCATTTTGAGATCTCGTCCTATCTTAGAATTAGCATGACCGCTTTTATGTCGCTCAATCACATCCATTTTTTGCTGTAGTGTAATCACTAACCTCTTCTTTTTTCGTTTCCTGTTTTATTGTCAAAAGTGTTCTTCCTTTTATCCATTTCGATACTTTTTAAAAGAGAAAATTCTGTACTATACTGTATGTATACAATAGCAAAGCTAAATAATAGTACAGTAATGTTTACAGTTTACGGCAAAAAGCCCATCTTTCTGATGTTTCACCCTTTCAAAGCCAAGTGAGTGTTCTTGGACTGCTCCTCGTCCAGTTTTACTAACCGAAAATTAATGGTAATTTGTTAATTGACATCATAAAAGGAGGCGAAGCTTTGTTAGTAAGCCTGGTCTTATGCTTACAACTCGCATTAATCGAATATTTGCTCGCACTAACTGAAAACGGTATCAATTTTATAAGTCGCACTAATCGAAATTGCATCATTCGAATTCGCACTAATCGAGGCCTACTTGTATATAGTATTGCAACCATTGATAACAGTTTATTCGGTGGTCACGCGTTTGTATTTTTCTGATTTAATCTAGTTGCTGTTTGATAATAGCTTGTAGAATCGCATCATATCTTGCCATATTTTAATAATAAGAAAAATCACAAATTACTATAATGCTTTTTATAACTGCTGATATATATTTTATAATGCTTTTTATAAGCTTCTGTTTTATAACATTTTTGATGGAAACAAATTGCCTAATTTTTATTATTTTAAACAAAAACACTGAACCCAAGGAAAATTTTCCTAAGGTTTGAGCACAAAATAATGCATGGATGACAACAGAATTGATGAAAGATTGATTAAAACATGTTTGGGAGAAGATACTTGGCACTATTTCACTATTTAAAAAAAAAATGAAAGTGATAGTATATCTGAAGAAGATTCTCAATAAATTAGGGTGTTTGGGAGAAGATACTTGGCACTATTTCACTATTTAAAAAAAAAAATGAAAGTGATAGTATATCTGAAGAAGATTCTCAATAAAAAAAAAAAATGAAAGTGATAGTATATCTGAAGAAGATTCTCAATAAATTGACAGCTTATTGTGTATATTAGTACCTATTTAAATAAATAAAAATGTTTATATTTTAATACCTATTATAAAATCATTTTTATTTTTTCCAATTTTAAAATCCTACTGTGACTTATATTCGAGGGCGGCTTAAATTCGAAGTAATACGGTATTATATCAGTAATATGATACTTAAAATTAACTAACAATATATGATATAAATATACCAAATAACTTGAATTTTTAAATGTTGTAAATCAACACATTTGCCCTTGTAAATACAATACATATTTATGTTCTGTATTGCAAAAAAATTATGGAAAAAATTTTACATAAAACAAATTTATGGAACTTAGATGATAAATCAGGGAATATCTGTATTTTTGATTTCATAATCATAAAAATTAGTATTTCAATGATATACAATAATATACAGTTTTAAATTAAATTTATATTTAGCATTTATCAATAGTTTACATATATATATTTCAATTATTAACATTGCAAATTTCAAAACTGTAATATTATAAAATTTTATAAAATATAAAATGACTTTCATGAGTAAAATTTATAGTAGAGAAATGAAATGTTGTTATTGTGTTTGTCAAAATTTATAAATAATAATTATTATTGAAAATAAAACATTAGTAAAATTTTTCTTTGGATAATTATAATACATTCTAATTGGGCTGTTATAGTATTTGAAGATTTTACAATTGGCATTATATTAGGTATAAAAAATTAAATTATACATATTTTTTAATCAGGAATAATTCACTTACAGATATATCTGCTTCACATATTTATTCTATTATTATTTTTATTTAACAGAAAAATAATTATTATTATTTAAATATAAAAAATGAGAATTTATATCTCATTTTTTAATATTCATTTTATAAATGATTACATAATTAATCAATCACTGATTTAAAATTATAAATTATGTAAATATAATTTATCTAGCTAAAAAAATATTCAGCTTTTTTTAAAAATACATTTATTAAAACTAATTATCCAAAAGTAAAAATTTTTAAAAATCAATATAAAAAATATGTAGTAATAAGGTGGTACAATTAATTGGTAAATAATGCAATTAAAATAATCATCATTATTTGTTAAAATTATTATTATTATTGGTTTAGATAGAAATTATAGAGATTAATATTAAAAAGAACAACATGGTTTTAGGTTTTAAATTTACCAAGAAACCATATTAAATATCAAAATACATTAAAAATTATGATTTAATTTTTCACTATTATTAATGTATGATGAGTTGTCACAGTTAATTTCAAACTGTTTAGATGCTAACTTGCCTGCTACAAGTCTTGGAATTATTTGGAACATTTTTATATGAAGATGAGAACAAATCTGATTGCAAACGATGATACAATAATGTAGTAAATCAGCAAGAGAATATACCTGAAAGATTTAAAACAATAAAAATGTAATAATAATTAATTAATAAATGTTAAAATAATTGTATGAGCTTTATTTAACTGAAACAATTAATTATTCTTATTGTTTTCATATACAAATTTTTTTCTAAGAAAAATATGATCAGGGGTCGGCAAACTGTGGCTCGTGAGCCACATACAGCTCTTTGGGTACATATATGAAGTAAAATTGAAAATGAAAATAAAACTATCATAGTTTCATTTATAATATTTTTAAATGAAGAAAAATGCAGTTTGATTTCACACACACAACTACATTGCTATCAATGGTGGAACTTAAAATTTTTGGCCCACCACAAAACATTATTCGTGTCCCTATCACAAAAAATTATTAAAAAATAATAAAAAAGAATGAAATTGCATCATTTAAAACACAATTGAAAATTATCAAAAGAAAATATATTTAAAATTCTTCCTCCTGGATTTTAAATTTGCAAAATCTCTAATCACATCTTTTATTTTCATATTTTTAGCTACTGCTCCTATCGTCACAATGATTCAATGAATCTACTGCTCTGATTCAATGAATGTTTCACTCTTTTCATGGTGTATTTAATTTTTATTGTATTATGTTGTAAATTTAAAAAAAGAATAAAGAAAGTACAGAGAGGATTTGGGCCCCCTCACTGTAGTTACTTCATTGATTGCTATAAAAGACCTATAGAAGGCAGACTCAATGAATTTCAATACTTGGAATAATCTTCTGGACTCATGAGTTGAAAAATTTGCATTTGGTCTTCTCAATATCTTCAGGTCTAAATATTTATGTGAGCAATTGTTGCCTAACATGAATTTCATTAAATGTAAATTGAAGAGCCAAATGACTGATGATAACTTGGAATCGTGCCTTAAATTAAAAACGACTAGCTACAAACTGGACATATTACAAAAGCCATTTAAAAAAATGAAAGCTCATTTATTCACACTGATTAAAATTAATGAGACCAATTTTTTGTGTGATTTTTTCTCATTTAATATAGTTAATATTATAACTTGTTATATTATTATATTAAATTTTCCTTATTTATAAAAATATATTTATGGCTCTCAAATTTTTTTTAAATTGTTGTGAGGTTGTTCCTCACAACAATTTGGCTCTTCCATCTCAAAAGTTTGCCGACCCCTGATATAGATGATTTAATTATACATGAACAAGTTTGGCTCTTCCATCTCAAAAGTTTGCCGACCCCTGATATAGATGATTTAATTATACATTATTAAAAATTATAATTTCATTTTAACTATCCAAAAAGCTTTAAATAAAGTCTATTTGAATAAAAAAAATGATTAATAGTATAATAATATATTTTTAAAACTTTACTAAAATTTATATCATCTCAAATATAATAAAAACTGAAATAAAACAACTAAATTTTAGGAAATTGTTGACCTCTATTTGCAAAAATTTAAAACAGAATTCAATTCTTCTCTAAATTAAGTAATAAATGAATACATATTTAGATTTTTTTTGTTAAAAATTGCTCTTAATTGTTAACAAATAAAATTTTAATTATTCAAAATATTTAATTATGTATTCAAAATATGTAATCATAATTTAATTATGATTCAAAATATTGTTTTTTAGGAAGACTTTAAAAATATGTTTTGAATAATTTATCTGCCAACCTAAGAAAATGAAAAATAGTAAGAAAAAATAAACATATAAATATGCAGTTAAGAGGATGGTGTCAGAAAAATTTCATCTATGAAATAAATATAAAAAAAGCAAAATTTTTTCAATATATTCAATAGAGGAAAATAATATATTGCCAATGTAAGTCAGATATAAACAAATAATTTCTAATACTGCCTAAAAACTCATAATTATAATGGAATTTTAATAATTTCAAATAATTTAGATGAGTGTTAATATCATCTCTGAATTAAGAAATAAATTAATAATTAAACTAAGAGTGGCACCATTTATGAATTAATAACTGAATTATAATTAATTAATTTATTTGGAAAAAATTGCCTTGGATGACACGGATATCACAAGAGAATGTTTGAAAATTGAAAAAGAAAATTTCCTAATAGCAAAATAACTAAACAATGACTAATGGATCAAAGACAATTTATATTTTGAAATTAAATATTTACTGAATTAGAATTAAAACAACTGGAAAATGAAAACTGAACTAAAGAGACTACAATAATTCAAGTACAAGAAACTGATAGTGATGCTCTGCCTGAAACAGAAGAGATAAATATTAAAAACAAAAATTTATAATTGACAGAAAGACAAGAACAGCTGAAGGACCAAATCATGGAAGCTATGAATAATAGGGTTGAAAGAAAAAGATGGCCACCCCTGAAATGAACAAAAAGGAAGGAATTGAAAAAAAAATTTCTGATGCAAATCGAGAACAATTCCAACCATTAATCTGCAAGAAATTAATCAGCTTATGTACAGCACAGCTATAGTGATAACCAAAGAACTGGGATATAAAATAAACAATAAACGGCAAAAACATTTTGAATCCCAAAATGGAAAATTCGACTCGAAAGGAAAATCAATAAATTTCAAGCTAACATCAGCAACTTGAAAATCTCAAAACAGGAAAATTAAAAAATGATAAAATCAAGAACAAACTAACAAAACATACAATCTGGACACAAAAACAATATCTGAAGTTGTTGAAGAATTAAAATAAAGAGTTGTGGCCATTGCCAAGAAGATTGAAAGATACAAAAACAGAGTTAAACAATACCATCAGAATACACAATTCAACTACAACTAACACCAATTCTTTAAGAATTTAGAAGGAATCACAAATTCTGTAAATCCAAACCCACATAAAGAAGAAACAATGAAATTCTGGAAAGATACCTGGAAAAATCTGGTGGAGCATAATAAGAATGCTAGCTGGATAAAAGTTACAGAATTGTTTGTTAAAGGAAAACAAATGGAAAATCTTAAAATAATATCAGAAATTGTCACAAAACAAGCAAAGAAAGTCAAAAATTACGAGTGCGCCAGGGCCTGATGAATTGCATGGTTTCTGGCTAAAACACTTAACAAGTTTACATGAACATTTAGCCATGGAATTCAATAAATGTCTACAAAAAGCCATTATTGATGATTGGATGATAGCTGGACGTACATTTCTATTAATAAAAGATAAAGGAAAAGGTAATGATCCTAGCAACTTCTGACCAATCACTTGTCTACCAACAACCTTCAAACTTCTCACCAGAATATTAGCAAACTCTATATGCATATATCTACACAATAATTCACTCTACCTGATTGAGCAAAAAGGCAACTTCAAAAAATCACAAGGGATAAAGGACCAATTACTGATCAATTAAATGATTCTATGAAATTCAAAAACACGTAAAACAAATTTACATATGGCCTGGATTGACTATAAAAAAGCTATTGACTTATTACCATAGTTGGATAACAAAAAGCCTGGAAATTTTTGGAATCAGTAAAAATACAAGGGTCATTAGAAAAACAAATTATTTTGGGTAGATTTTTTTTTATTTTTCAACATAATCGCCTTTTAGCTCAATACACTTTTCTCAGCATTTCTTCAACTTTTTAAGCCATCCAAAAAGTAGGATTTCGGAAGGTCCTCAAAATAGGCATCCGTTTGGGAGATGACCTCCTCATTGGATGTGAATCGTTTTCTGCTGAGCCATTTTTTTAAGTTTGGAAATAAAAAAACATCACTGGGGGCCAAATCTGGTGAATACAGTGGATGTTATAATAATTCGAACTTTAATTCCATAATTTTCTCCATTGAAACTGTGCAGGTGTTTACCCGTACATTGTCTTGATGGGAGAGAATTTTTTCTTTGCTAAATGAGGGCGTTTTTTCTTGATTTCTTCACTCAACCAGTGCAATAATGGCACATAATACTCTCCATTTATCGTTTGTCCTTTTTCCAAGTAATTGATGTTGATGATTCTGCCTGCATCCCAAAAAACTGGCCATCACCTTGTCGGCTGATTTCACTGTCTTTGCCTTCTTTGGAGCTGGATCGCCTTTAAAAACCCACTGTTTTGACTGTTCCTTTGTTTCTGGAGTGTAGTAGTGTATCCATGTCTCGTCCACTGTTATGTATCAATGCAAATACTTGTCAGGATTGCAATGAAAAAACACCAAACAAACCTCCAAATTGATCACACGATTGCATTCATTCTACAGAGAGCAAACGTGGCACCCATCTTGCTGAGATTTTTTTCAAATCCAATTTTTCGTGCAAAATTGAAAACACTGTACCTTGTGATATACCTGTGGCCTCAACTATTTCGCACACTTTGATTCGTCGATCACTCAAAACCATATCGTGGATTTTGTCAATCATTTTGGAGGAAGTCACTTCCACTGGATGTCCAGAACGATGTTCATCATTTGTAGATGTACGGCCATGTTTAAACTCATTTACCCAATTGTAAACAGTCGCAAACATAGGAGCAGATGTGCATGAACTTCATCCAACTTGGCTTTGATCTCTTTCGGTGTTAAACCTTTTAAATAGAAGTGTTTAATAAACACACAAAACTCATTTTTTTCCATTTTTCTAAATAAACAAAAGTTTGTGCTTCAATCGACTATAAAAATAAAACCACATGACGGATATAGCTGACACTTTAACAACAGTCTAGTGAAAGATAACACTTACTAAAAGCAAACCTTTTTCGATTCTATGAGCGTCTCTTGGATTTTCTAAGGACTTATTGAACGACCCTCGTATTAGGCAATTTGTTAAAAAACAATGAACACTTGGATGACTAAAGTATTTGTAAACTATGAAGAACTAGACAAAATTTACATCAAATGGAACATTTTTCACTTTCAGCCTTACTCCTCAACATAGCCCTAATCCCACTAACTATTATTTCAAACAAGACAAACCTAGGCTACAAAATTTCAAAGCAATTAGGCAAGATCAATCATTTACTTTATATGGATGACCTGAAATTATATGGCAAAACAAGTAAAGAGATTACATCATTATTAAATACTGTGAAAATTTTCAGTGAAGATATTAAAATGAACTTCGGCTTTGAAAATGTGAAACATTATTGATGAAAAAAGGGAAGATTGAACAATCTGAAGGAATTTACTTTGAAAATGGAAAATCAATAAAATCACTTTCTCGAGAAGAAAAGCTACAAATATTTAGGTATTTAGGAAGCTGATGACATCTTACATGCCCAAGCTAAACAGAAAACAAAAACTGATTATATCAACAGGATAAGAAAAGTGATTAAATCAAAATTAAATGGAGGTAATACAATAAAAGCAATAAATACTTGGGCTGTGAGGAAGTTAACTTGGACCTGTCCTATTTTTATTTTATTATGCACTCTATTATTTATTTATCGTTATTTTCCTATATGCTAACGTATTATATTTTAGTTTAAAAGTTAACTTACTTCCAAAAATGTGGGCTAAATGATTACATTAGAAATAGCAAGGAAAAATTACTTAAAGAAATAAATATTATTTAATATCTTAGAAATTAAAATAAAACAAAAGCTGAATACAAGAAACAACAATTTAATGAAAGGCTTGAAAATTGAAAAAATAAAGCATTGCATGGGCAGTAACTTAAAGATATTAATAGAAAGATTGATAACAACCTGACATAGTAATGGTTAAGGAGTGGTATAATTAAAAAAGAAACTGAAAGACTGATTTTAGCTGCCCAGGAGCAGGCTCTGCAAACTAATGTAATGAAAGCAAAAATCCAGAAAATTAGTGACAACAGCAAATGCAGGTTGTGTAATGATAAAGATGAAACTGTTGATCATTTAATAAGTGGATAGAGCAAAATCAAGCAAATCGAATACAAAAAACACCATGATAATATAGCAAAAATAATTCACTGGAACATCTGTTGCAAAGATGGATTTGAAACTTCAAAAAACTGATGGGATCACAAAGTTGAAAAAGTTATTGAAAATAGTAATGTGAAAATTCTTTGGGATTTTAGAATCCAAACTGATCCACCACCTTCCGTTAGGTTTAGTTTACAATTAGTAGTATTGACATTCGTTCTAATCCGCGACTTTGCAGGGCAATACCAGTTATCAGATATTCAACTGGAATTATTGATTGGACCCAAACTGAACTTTGATACACTTGACAAGAAAACCTGAAAATTACTAAATATGCATCATGCTTTTCATCCCAAAAGTGATGTTGACAGACTTTACCTGCCCAGGAAGATTGGTGGTAGAGGATCATTACAAGTAAAAACAAACTGTCAAAGAGGAAAAATGTGGGCTAAATGATTACATTAGAAATAGCAAGGAAAAATTACTTAAAGAAATAAATATTATTTAATATCTTAGAAATTAAAATAAAACAAAAGCTGAATACAAGAAACAACAATTTAATGAAAGGCTTGAAAATTGAAAAAATAAAGCATTGCATGGGCAGTAACTTAAAGATATTAATAGAAAGATTGATAACAACCTGACATAGTAATGGTTAAGGAGTGGTATAATTAAAAAAGAAACTGAAAGACTGATTTTAGCTGCCCAGGAGCAGGCTCTGCAAACTAATGTAATGAAAGCAAAAATCCAGAAAATTAGTGACAACAGCAAATGCAGGTTGTGTAATGATAAAGATGAAACTGTTGATCATTTAATAAGTGGATAGAGCAAAATCAAGCAAATCGAATACAAAAAACACCATGATAATATAGCAAAAATAATTCACTGGAACATCTGTTGCAAAGATGGATTTGAAACTTCAAAAAACTGATGGGATCACAAAGTTGAAAAAGTTATTGAAAATAGTAATGTGAAAATTCTTTGGGATTTTAGAATCCAAACTGATCCACCACCTTGTTCATAACACCCCTGATATTACAATTATAGAGCAAAGAAAGGTGTGGATTATTGATGTAGCAATACCCAGTGATGCTAGGATTGAGAAAAAAGAGTTGGAAAAAATCCCTAAATATAGAGATTTAGCAATTGAATTTACTTGATTATGGACAAAACATACAGAGGTAATCCCCATTGTCATTGGGACACTGGGAGCAACATCAAAATTTTTTATAAATTATTTCAAACTACTTGGACTTACTGACATCATATCACTGGATCTGCAAAAGGTTGCAATTTTAGGAACAGCTTTTATAATTCGATGCTATCTGGACAATTCTTAGGGTCTAGGGTAGAGCTTGAATTGGACCTCTTTACCAGTCAAAGATAGTTCTTTTGTTTTTCCTCTTGACTGTGAAACACTATATTTTGTATACTTTTATTTAATAATAATAATATTTTTATTTGTATATCACCTTTCTAGACAGAGTGCATTGAGGTTGCATCTGTCTGGATTGCAATACACCAACAGTAACAATGAATGACAAAGCTGATAGTGATAAAGCTGTGAAGGTTGGAGAGACAGATGTGATGAAAAAGAAAGAAGAAAGAAAAGAAGAAAGAAAAGGAGTAGATGTGAATAATTTGTCTTACCAATGTCTGGTGTGTGAGAGACGTGGATGGCCTTCTTGGCTATGGTTGTGCTGTAATGATATTATTTCGTGTTAGATTTGGTTATTATTATAATAAGTTTTGAATGTTCTATTGAAAATAATGTTTTGAAAATTAATTGTAGAAATTATATGTTATTAGTTATGATTAATTTTCTTTATTTTTGTAATGACAGAAAACAAATGCAAATTTGTACTTGATAAAAATGATGCCACTAGAGGGCCAGATGTCCCGTCTTGAGATTGTTGTTTGTGCATCTGGAATTGTTGAGGTGAAAAATTGTCGACCAATCGTTACGTTTAGTGAAAATTGTTTATGTGGTATGTTTTATGTCGACTTTTAATTATAAGACGGGACAAGTCATATTGTATTTATTACTTATTGGTTTTGCATTTTGTATTTATTACTTATTGGTTTTGTAATTATTACTTATCTGTTTAACCACTTAATGCCTGAATTTTGATATTAAGTTTAAAAAAAAATTGAAAAAGGTATTTTTTACTCTTATTTTGTGTAGAAATCTACTAGATAATTGTTATTTAATTATGTGAAATATTTTTTTATTTTTTGGGTTTGTATCAAATAAGTAACATTAGGCAATACTTTATGGGTTTGTATCAAATAAGTAACATTAGGCAATACTTCAAAAGAAAAAAGTTGGCACTTTCTGATAATTTACAAAATAAATTATGGAGGGCACTATTATTCAGGTATTTCATTTGTTTGGTATGTATTACATATGACACAATAGTCAATTGGTAGAAAAAATAAATATATTAATAATAATAAGGGGTTAAAGGGGTTGTTATGTATATGATACATAGATGTTAAGTAGTTAATAAAAAGGATTAACTTGGATTATAGTGATGGAGTTGCTTGCTGACATAGTTGATAATATTTTGAAGTGGTTGGATCACAGAGATTTTCATATTCATTTTAAGTTTAGTACCACACTTAAGGATGAGTTTACTTCAGGGTGACGGAGTCGTAACTCAAGAGGAAGCCCGGGGTTATACCCAGACTTTCTAAAGCTTAACAAATGCAAGATTAAGAACAGATTTACAATTGTGTGATGGTGATACAGACCAAGCTAATACAAGGATGGCAAAACAAGAAATCCCCTTTTCAGACATAATAAAAAATTAATTATATATTTAATAACTTCACATATATCATAATTATAAAATATAAAATAATATATTGTTATATTTTGCAAACTATTGGATAAATTAATTAAAAATTCTAGTTCAATTATTAATTATTAGATGGCGCCACTCATTGATTTGTAAAATTAATAATTATTCTAATTACGAGATGGCGCTAACATTAGTTCAAATTATTTCAAATCATTAAAATTATTCCGTTACGGTTTCAAGGGCTAAAATTTGGCTGGATTATTTAGGTTTATTTGGATATTTTGCAAACATAGGTCAGATGCTTTTTCCTACTTACAATCATTCAAATTATGATATTCCAATCTTATGGTTGTATTTATATTCCAATCTTGGTTTTTTTCATATCATATTGGCTAGGAATATTTTTTCTGTTTTATTAAAAATTTACAGTTGGCTAATAGTTGCATATAGTAAAGTAATTGCTTCTACCATGGAGAATCTGGGATCAAAATTTGAGCAATTTTATCACATTGGAGAATCCAGTCATTCATTATTTATTATTATTATTAAAATTACTACCATTATCAGTCATTTTCAACTTATGATTTTTTATCTATGATAGGATTATCAAAATAATTCCTATTATAAGTAGAGCAGCACCTATAGATAGCACTACAGCATGAAGCACACACTGACAATATACTGAATGTAATATATTTTATTGGATTTTTATTTTGAATATAAAGCTACTATTGTTTTTTCCATTGATTTTTTTCAAATACTTTGCCTTATATTCAGAATAATTTATATTTTTATTATATAATTACAAAAAATTTGCATAATTTTCTCTTCCATACTTTTTGATATCAAAATAGAAAAAATGGAGAATCATGTAAGTAAATATGATAACAAACTTAAAAACTCCAAGGAATGTTCCATTCAACTGAAGTTGGTATTTGATGTACCGAAAACATTTTTGCTTTTATTAAATTATGAATTATTTTTGTTTGACTGCTATTTGTGCTTTTTAAACATTTGAACTTTTACTGATTGCAAATATGATATATAATCTCTCACGACTTTTTTAATTTTAAAAATTAAAAGAATAAATTCACAATTTTAATTAGAATAAAAACTAAATTGAATTTCATAAATATTTATATTTTATTTAATTACTTACCAAACATAACCATAAAACAATATATTCATTGATGAAAGTATTAAAATATTGATTTAGGAAAAGCATTCCTGGTCCAATAAGAATGGAATCAAAATATTCCATTTCACTTTTTGTCATATGAGCCACCTAGAATTAATATTATCATTTTTAATGTTATATAAAAAAATAAATTATTTATATCAGAGTTATCCATTTTGCATATAATCTAAGGAAATTTACTTTCAATCTCAATTTTTATTTCATTTATATAAAAAATATAAATATTTAATCAATATTAACGTTTTGAATGTAACTCCTGATTGAAATTTCAAAAGTAATGTGTTTCTCGCAAGTTAAGAAACTGGACAACTGTAATTAATATATCCATCAATTTTGATTAACTTATTATTTCCTTTCAAATTTGATAGATATTATTAAAATTTTAAATCTATTTCTAATAAAAATTTGATCATCATTATATAGCATTTATAATTTTATATTTTATATAAATGTTAAAAAAATAATTGATAAATTAAGTTGCTAATTTCAATAGAATTATATATATATTTAAAACTGCAGCCTCTTTTCTGATTATATACATTTATCTCAGATTACAATTATTTTATAAAAAAAATTCTGTTATCTCTGTTGTTACTATAATATTTTTCGTATAGAAGATAAATAAATGAAATTTTTCATTCTTCTTAAGAATAAAATTTAAATGTAACAGCACCCAAGTTAGGGTAAATTAATTATATTCCTGATGCTCACCAATTCAATTCAATAGTGAAGATAAAATCAGTCTTCCCAAAATAAATATACTCAGATAGGAGTTAAGAACAAAAATAAAGTTTTTATTCCATCAGTAATGTTTAATTTTTAAATCTTTAATCTAAGGTCATTGATATTTATAAAAAATTTTGAAAAGTACAGTCAATTCTCATTATTCGCAGATTCTGTATTCGCATATTCAACTATTTGCAAAAATTTATTTGTAACCACAAAATAGTTATTCACAGAGCTTTCACGCTTATTTGCAGTGAAAATACTGTCAACAATGTACACCCTTTCTCTCTGGACAGAGAGGGAGAAAGGAAGTTGTTTGTTACCAAATGTAGTCTCTGAATCGTTTGCCAGAAAATTTCTGATTACCTAGCCTCACTCACTCCACAGACCACAGACGATGTGAACAGGCCAAAAGTCTGTTCATATCGTCTGCAGGTCCAATAGAAGAATGCGACCCTATGCTTGAATGCAGCCTCAAATTTGGGCATCTAACTTCCTGTGCATTTGCTTCTTACGCCAAAATTTTAGATTATCTGAGGCAAAAAGTGATGCAGACAAGGCTGATGCTGTTTTTCAACATGGTTCAGAAAGACAATATGTCAGCTGTCACATAAAACATCTTGCAACATCAAAAAAACTATCAATCAAAAATAAGATTTTATTTACTACATAGTTAATGTTTTTAAAAATTAAATAAAGATTACTGTAATTATAATACTGCAATATTATAATTAGTACAATTAGTATTATAATTATTATAATTAGTAGAGTAGTACTATACACTGCATATACTGTAATTATTTATAAGTAATGTAATACAAATTAAATAAATTGTCTGTAAACAGAAAAACATACACAAACCAAGTATGAAAATGTTGGGAAGAAAGGTTTGCAGGAACCTAACTCTATATTTCCCATAGGTACAATGGTTCACTATTCGCTAATTCAGTATTCGGGAAGAATTAATAGAACGTAACTACCGCGAATAGCAAGAATCAACTGTATATTATTTCAAAATTTGGATTTTTCAGTTCTAATTTTAATTAACAAGCATCTAACATATAATAAAGAAATGAATATGGGATATTGATAAATCTTTCAAGTATCATGTCTAAGATATTTAGCTATTTAATATTATATTTCATTTATTTTTTTATAACCAACTTAGAAAAAATTATTTGATTTTTTTTTAGCATTGGACCAATTTTGTTCATTATATTTGGGAATTTGCTCATTACAAATAAGAAATTTTATAGAGTAAATTTAGAATTATTATTTGCTCATTATAGCCATAATCTCTATTTCTGTGCTTATTATTAGTTTAATTGTATATTTATTACTACAAAATATCTTTTCAAATATTTTTTTAAAGAAAATAAAATAATTATTAAATACTTACTACTAATCGATTAGTAACTTTGGCTGAAACTATTCCAAATGCTAATATATAGAGACAAGGATGATTTTCATAAACATTTGTAACAGATTTTTGATAAATAATGAAAGCTGGAATTACTACCAATCCAACTGGGATGAAAGGAGAAAGAACACTTGTACCCTTAAAATAAAATTAATAATAATTTTACATATTTTAAAAATATGACATACATTTGTAATCACACTTAAATTTAATTTTTGATAATTTTTTAATTATTAAAAATTTATTATATAACTTTTCGTAATATAATAAACAATTATTATTTACATTATATTAAAAATCTTAAATAAACTAATTTTTCTTTGCAATTAATGAACCCAATTTTTGTCATTTCATCTAGTTCACATATTATCTCAAGGCTACTATAAAACCTAACATTTATGAAATTTTCAATTTTAATTTTGAAAATTTCAATTTATTTATAGCATAATTTATAATTTTTAATGCACTCACTGCCCAATTTATGTTATTAATTGGTTCCAAAGATTCTAAATTTCTTCTGAAATTAGGCATTTCCCTCCATAAAATTTTAATTACTTTAACATTTTCTATTTTATTTTAATTGGTCTGAAGATGCTTTGTTGACATACTACACCTAATACCAAACAATCCCTTCAGGGCACCAGACGAAACCCTGTCGTAGTCAGCCTCCCGCCCATATTGGAGGATAACCAGGTGGCGAATTTTTGTTTCCTCCAGTTTAGCTTTTGGCATGGATGGTCAAAATTTAAAAACTGTTTCTAAAACTAAAACTCTTTCTGGAGAGACTGTATCTCTGCCCTATTGCGGGGGTGGTGGTCCTGGTACTTCATCTGAGGGTGCCAGGGTCACTGGTGTGCCTCGGGGTGGTGGGACGGTGGAGCAGTCTCCTGGAGTCATTTCTGCCTCTGGGAGTAAACCTAGTCTGCAAAGGATGCGTTTGTCTGGAGCGGCTAGGTGAAAGCGGAGGAGGGCTAAGAGGAAGCTGCTGATGTCAGTGGCTCTCAGCTACCACACAGCACTTCCCAACTAGCTTCTTTGTCTGATTCTCCTGCTGATACCCTTGGTGCTAGCAACAGAACCAGATCTGTTTTGTCTACTCCCCCTCTTCTGAGGAGGTTAGGCCTATTAAGCAGTCCCAGGGCTTTCAGCCCGGATCTTATACTGAAACTGTGGCTTCTCTTCGGTTAGCCATCATTAAGGAGGGTTATCCAGATTCCAAGATGGTGGCTGCTGAGATAGATCTCATTTTGGATAAGATCCTAAGTGGTGTGGATGGAATCCCTTCTGGGGAGACCTTGCCTCTGCTTAAGAGTTATACCTTAGACAATGGTGCATTCACTTATACTTGAAATAAATGAAGATATAGTCAAGTATAAATGAATGGTGCATTCATTTATACTTAACTATAAATGAGTTCACCTGTCAGTGGCTTACTCGGCTTTTGGATGGGTGTACTCTAGGGCAGGGGATTCGTTTAAGGGTTATTCCTGTGATGAACCTTCCCAAGCCTGTGAAGATGGCTTATCGTACTGCGGACACAAGTACACAGGATGTGCGCCAACTTTTCACTTGATTCCAAGTATTTAATCCAGGGTTCAAGACTGAAAACTGGAGGTCTTGGGTCGTAGTAGGGACACTAAAGGACAGCAGTTCATTCTGATGGTAGATCTTGTTTCGGCAAAGGCCATCAAGGCAGCCAATTTTAAGGCTTTTTCTGGGGTCGATCAAGCGACCTTTAAGGTACTTTCGGATCCTAATTCCAAGTCTGGGAGACCGATAGTTTCAGTGATTACTCCTGAAAAGGGGCATGAACTGGTAAGGCCCACCGATAAGGATCGGGCTTCCAGGGGTACCACTGGTCCTTACAATGCCCAATCAACAGAGGAGGGCATGGAACTCTGCCCACCTTAGGTATCTGTAATGTCATGGGCCTGAGGTTGATTCAGATCAACCTCCAGCACTCCCAAGCCACTTCTGCCCTTTTGGGTCAGCTGCTCGTGGGAGCTGCTATGACCTTGCTCTTATTCAAAAGCCGTGGCACTATAAGGGCTGAATACGGGGGCTTCACTGTAAGGAAGGTAAGTTGTTTTCTTTTATTTCTTGTACTTCTGATAGTGGTCCTCAGACTTGTATTTTCCCTAGGAATAACATAGGTGTTTCACTCGTCTGGGATTACTGTTCATGGGATCTTACTACTGTTCAGGTGAAGCTAGATGAAGGGGGTACTAGTAGAATTTATTGTTTCCTCTGCTTATTTCCCTTATGATAAAAACAAACTTCCACCAATGCCTGAGTTTGGGTCTTTGGTGGAATTTTATCAAAAGAATCATTTTGATTTATTGGTTGGTGTTGATGCTAATGCTCATCATGTGGTTTGGGATAGCAAAGAGATCAACCGAAGGGAAGAGCACCTATTGAAGTTTCTGATGGGTACTAACCTTTTTATTCTGAATAGGGTAATGAACCTATCTTTGCTGTTGTTAACAGCAGGGAAGTCATTGACCTAATGTTAGGGACTCAGAGTATTTCTGACCTAATTGAGAATTGGCATGTATCTTGTTAGGGACTCAGTGTATTTCTGACCTAATTGAGAACTGGCATGTATATGAGCCTTCTTCTTTGGATCACAATATATTTGTTTTAATTTACAGAGTGTGGCACCTAGTCAGGTTACAAATAGAGACCCTCGAAGGACTAATTGGGCTTCCTTTAGAGAAGACCTTAAATTTAACTTGGGGGGTGTACAGAGCAGATTTTGCTCAGTGGTGGATTTAGAGATGACTGTTGACCAGATTCAACAGGCAATTCTCTTATCCTACCACCAAAATTGTCCTGTCAGGACTGCTCGCTCATCAAGACGAGTTCCTTGATGGAATGAACGACCGGGCGGTCTTAGATGTAATGTTAGGCGGCTTTTTAATAAAGCTAAGAGGACTGGTAATTGGGACGCATATAGGAGCGCTCTCACTGATTATAAAAAACCATTAGAAAGGCTAAAAGGTCTTCCTGAAATGGTATTGTCAGGGAATTGAGGATATACCTGAGGTATCCAGATTTGTGAAGTAATGTCTAATGGGGATTTTTGTAGGGTTGGTTCTCTTAAGATACGTTTAGACGATGCCTCTCTGCATGCAACATTATATGCAGAATGAGGCATGCCTCAATGTGCAACAACCGCATAAGGCATGCAACTTGCCCCTTCGTGTTCACACGTGGAGGACATATTGCAGACAATATCTACAAGAAAAGAGTTGTACGCTGCCACTTTAGTGGCAGCTACTATTATCATTTCAAATGACAGAAGGAAAAGAAAAAAAAAAAAGAAAGTGTTTTGACTCGCAAATATTTCGATCAAAGCACTAATAACATCAGTATTTTGAACCAAGTCAAGTTAGATAGTTTCAGTCTTTTCAAAAAATTTACTAGAATGACTTGACAATGATAAATTTAATAATAATT
>AYEL01087714.1:0-27678 GCA_000484575.1 Olivierus martensii
AGTTATTGACTTTACTCAATGGGAAGGGTTTCTTCACTGTTGGATATGCTGATGACATAGCCATCAGCATAGGGGAAATTTCCTAGGACTGTTTCTGAAGTTTTTCATACAGCTCTCAAAACAGTTTCTCACTGCTGCAATAAGGTTGGATTGACTGTTAATCTGGCTAAGACTGTTATTGTGCCTTTTACTCGATGAAGACAATTGGTAGGTCTTTTAGAACCGACCTTCTTCGGTAAGAGGTTGCAGTTTTCTACCCAAGTCAAATACCTTGGCATTTTGCTTGACAAGGGTTTGACTTGGAAGCTACACATTGAGTTTGTTGTGGGGAAAGCCTGTAGGGCTCTTTGGGCTTGCAGGGGTATTTTGGGTAAGACTTGGGGTCTTAGGCCTGGGCTGTTGTTTTGGATTTATACCATGGTTGTGAGACCTATTCTTACTTATGCTGCCATTGTTTGGTGGCGAAGGGTCTTACTTAAGACTTGTCAAGCCGAACTTGGGAAGATTCAAAGGCTGGCCTGTTTGGGCATTACTGGGACTATGAAGATTGCTCCTACTGCTGCTTTTGAGGTCCTCTTGGGCATTCCTCCTTTGCATTTGTTTGTTGAAGTGAGTGCCTGGGAGGGCTATTATAGGCTTCATTCTTTGGGGCAAAGGATTTCTTGGACCCATAAGGTGGAGCATTTGTCTTTTGAGTGGGACAGGATACACTTAACATTCTTGGAATGGTTAAGGATTACATGGTACCTAGATTTAACTTCTTCTGACCCTTCACTGTTATTTTTCCCAGTATGGAGAGCTGGGGAGGGGGATTTAGGTGCAGTATCAGGGGTGGTTTCGTCTGGTTTACAGACGGTTCTAAAACCACTACTGATGTTGAGGGAGGGGTTTACTGCGAAGGGATGCGGATGTTTTATTCCTTTTCCCTTGGGCGGTTTGCCACTGTCTTTCAGGCAGAAATTTTTGCTATTTCTGCATGTGTTAGAATTACTCTTGATAGGGATTAAGCTAGTAAGCATATTTTTATCTTATCTAACAGTCAAAAAGAGCTGCTCTTAAAGCACTTGATAATTCCCGATTTGTTTTGAAACTAGTTTGGGAATACCGTCTTCTCATTGAAGAACTGGCCACCAAGAACAGGATACAACTGGTTTGGATGCCGGGGCACAAGGGGATTGGGGGCAATGAGGTTGCTGATAGGCTTGCCAAGGGAAGGGGTTTCTCGTCCTTTTCTTGGACATGAGCCTGCCCTGGGATCTGATGCTTTTGGGCGGTCGTCAAGGACTGGTTGGCGTCCCAGCATCTCACTTTTTGGAGGACCATCTCTAGTCTTAGGCAGGCAAACGCTCTCATTTTGGGATGCTCTGTTCAGCGAACTAAAGAGTTGCTTTCTCTGAACAAATATGAAGTTAAGATTGTTACAGGGCATTGTCATCTTAGAAGACATCTTCACTTGATTCGGCTTGTTGATAGCCCTATGTGTAGAAGATGTCAGTATGAGGAGGAAACTCCTCTTCACATTTTGTGCGAATGTGTGGCCTTTTCGTGGCTTAGGCATGATCTCTTGGGGATGTATTTTCCTGTTCCAGAGGATCTTGCTACTGTCCCATTGAGGAAAATACTCTCATTTGTTTTAAAGATAGGTCTTCTTCTGGGATGATTTGATTGGGGATGCATAATAGATCATTTTTGGTCACGGTGCTTGGGCTGGGTAGGTTTCTCCCTATTCTACTACTACTACTACTACTACTACTACTACTACTACTACGCCCAATACCATATGAAATACAAGAAAGTAGATTTGGCCGCAATTTTCTGCAAAACAAGTGTCTGCCATAAAGTAATAAAAGTGCCATGTTTTCTTAAATAGCCTGAGGTTTTTACATTAGGATTTTCTCATATTTTACTTAATTATCGGTAAAAATAAAACAATAAATGAACAAATAAGTAACAATGTTGTTTACTTTAACAGAAATAACCAAAATTTTTGTATTATTGGCAATATTTTTTCAGTTTTATGAATTTTAGAGATTATTAATCAAAAATTTCTTCATATCTGAAGTTCAGAGTTAGATGGGAAATTGATGTTTGAAATATAATGAACACAATTTTTTTTATTAACAAGTGTCAGATAAGTGTTTATTAAAAAAAAGCTAGTGATATTAAAACAAAAGGACAAATATAAAAATGACTTAAATTTTTTAAAACTAAAATAAAAAAAAGAGAATTAATGAAATATGCCTACATATACCCTATGGAAGATTTACCTACAGAAATTTTAAGTTCTATCGCAGATAGTCAGTAATTGGTTTAGTTTTCTTTTTCTCACTGTTAATCAAATCAGTTTTTTTTTCCTTCAGTCCGCCTGAGATTGTTGTTTTTCTGACAGAAAGTTTACATATACCACCTTCCTATCAGTTATCTACTTGTTTATATCTAATAATGGAATTTAACAAGATCAGTAAATGTCCAATAGTTAATCTTACACTGAGGTAATCATCCTTTTATATCTATTTTTCAGCAGGAAATTCTTTGACTGTTTTTGATAATTTTTATCTTATCTCCCGAAGCAGTTGTTTACAATTTAGATAAGGCGATTATTTATTATTGGTAATCCAATGGAGGAATTTGACAGTCTTATTTTAATAATCATACTATCACAAAAGGCAGGAACTTTCACAAAAAACAACACACCAGTTTTTATGGTAGAAGCGCTTTTGATTCCTTATTCGAATCCTCCTCAGCTACTATCACACTACAAAATCATAATATTTTATACATTCTATCGAACAACAGAATTCTACATATATTTTTGAAGATTTTGTTGCCATAGCAACACTATTACAAATTATAACTTAATTTATGTAAACACCAGTATTAGTATTTTTCATCGGAATCATTCCATGTTAATTAACAAAAACTATAAATAACAAATAATTATTATTAATTAATAACATCAGGCATATATATTATCCTTAGATGTCAAAATAAGAATAACAATAAAAGATTAAGATATTAATATATGAGAAAAACATAAATCCGTACAAGTTTCTGTAAATAGAAATAATTTATAAATGTTTATTATATTACATAGAAAAGTGTCAAAGTTATTTCTTGGTCATGCACCATTTCCATGCATTGCTAATTGTGGAAGGGTCGATTTTATTAATAGGTTTCACATTTTCGTTTCTTTTCTTATAAATTGTCAGCGCCTCTGCGATTTTTCCCTTCCTAGGATCTTCATGTTTTGAAAGTAGTTTTGCATTGTCCCATCCTACCTGTAGGTCTGTTACCATAGCATGTTGTGCTAAGGATGTAGTCGGTGCATTATTTTTAATGTCTCTTATATGCTCCGGAATACGCTTTCTCAGAGAACGACATGTGTAACTGATATACTTAGCATTTTTTTGTGCTTCTCTGTCATATACAGATATTTCGTAAACACCCAGACAATAATGGGGGTTTGATTTTGTCTTTGTCATTACTTATAATGTTAAACAAAGTGTTCCTCCTATTAAATGTGATATTCTGTCCTGTAATTCTTTCTAATTTCTTCTTGAATTTTAAAGTTACATCATTAATTTGTAAGGAGTACACTGGTATGCTGTCTTTTTTAGGATCGTTTTTCTTTCTTCCGTTTTTTCGTTTGAACATATTTTTCCAAAGACGTGGGACGATCTTCCTCGAGTATCCATGTTTTATGGCTTGGTTATTAACCCACGTGAGTTCCTTGTTTTTACTTTCCATCGATGCACAATGCGTATCGATACGTTGTAACAGCACTTTAAACGCAGCCATTTTAAAGTGCCAAGGTTCTTTGGAATCCGCCTTAATAAATAAAAATACGTAAGTTTCTTTTCTAAAAGTACTTAAAAGATACTCACCTGCATAAATATTAATTCTTATGTCTAGGAACTCAATACATGTTTCACTTTCTTTCTGCTTAATTAACATTAAGCCTAACGCTGGGTCTGTGAGCTTTTCTTCCATATCCACGACATAATTAGATTTTTCTATTATAACTAATATATCGTTGACGTACCTCTTGTATAATTTAATGCGTGGAGTATCAGCGGTAAAATAATTTCTTCTTTATATCTCACAACTAACTCGGCCAGGATTCCAGCTAAGGGACTCCCTATCGGGACACCGGTGGTCTGCATTTAAAACTCATTATTATATTGGAAGTACGACTTATGTACAATTAAATGGCAGATATTTCTTACCGAACGATTTGCCAAATAACTTGACAAATATCATAGATTTCAAAAATCTGTTAATTTCAACAAATATAGATCGTATTTAGGCTAGATTGTGACCTTCAAATGAGCTGATTATGCAAATGAGGTAGTAGCAAATCCTATCTCATAAGCTATAAGAAATAGGGAAAAATTTCCAATAATTTCTCTCATCTAAATTTCCAAGGATATTTTCTGTTTATACTTCTACAGCGAGAAAGTATCCTTGATATTCTAATTAATTTAATCAGAATACCAAGAATATTTTCTGCTTAATTCTTCCGTAAGTAACTGGAGTATATCATTAGCCATTAAAATTCCAAATCAACGATAAATTAAAGATTATTATTAAAATCTATTATTTATTAAAAATCGAATATGATCGATTAACAGGAATTTCAAGTTTCTAGACATAAAAATTTGAATTTTAGTACGGAAATAACTTTATGTCAGCTCAAACCAACAAAAATTCAAAAATCCAGAAATTTTCATTTTAACATTCCTAAAAAATTAAAATAAAAACAACAATATTTTTTGTCGATGGATAGATGAATGGCGTGATATTTTTAAACAATTTTGTTCATTTAGAATTTCTGTTTTCATAAATAAAGTTAGTTTAATTATTAACTTTAAATATATATATTTCTGCGACTGAAAGTAATTAAAGAAAAAGAAAATACTAATTAAATTAAAATTAATGTCTTCATGAATTAAAATTAGTTTGTTATTCTTGAAGCCTCTATAAATGATGATTTCCCCGATATGTACTTTAGTGACGATGAAGCTGATCCACACTATAGTATATTCAGTTTCAGATAAAATATTTTTTTCAGCTTCATATGGAAAAACTGAAGAAACATCTTTCACTGGAGAAATATTATTCTATCACGTACCACCATAATATTTTAAAATTATTACGGTACATAAGTATATAGGGTAAGTCCTGGAGAGGTAGACCCCTTTATAAGAATTGCTGTATTTTTGTTATTTATAGCAATACCAATTTAAAAATTATTATAAGATATTCCTGCGACTTATACTAACAGCTAATAATAATATAAATGTAAAGACATATAAACAAATAAGTTAATAATTTTTAAAAAATTATATAGGTTGTCCATCTATCCCAAGTCACCTTGGGTTAGATGGATCTGTGTGAACTTGGAATAAGAATGAAAGAAACATTAATATTAAAAATGTAACTGTCCTTTTTGTTATATTTTTAACATAAACAAACATTTGCGTTTTTTATATAAACAAAAAACATTGAAAAATATTTTAACATAAATCATGAAAGCATTTTTAACATTATACTTTTAATGTTCTTTACACTTTATTTATGAAGGATTGTTTTTTATATTTTTTCTTCCTACACAAATCACATAAGTTATCATATTTTGTATAGCCAACGGAAACATACAGTATATCTGATCCAGTCTTCACTGCTAGTAGACACCCAGTACACTCGTTTTCATCCCAATCTTCCACGTCATCATCCCTATCATCGAAAACAAAACGCTTATCCTTTGAATTTTCGGCCTTCAGCAAATCTTCTCCCCTTCAACTTACTTTGGTAGAACCCTTTTCTTTTATGTGTATTTGGCATTTTTCAGAAAAAAATATAAAAATTAACAATTGTGAATGTATTTAAAATAACTTTTATAGCCTATATTTTATGTGAGCAGTGTGCTTTCTCATTCTACCAACATTTCACACACATCATTCATCTAAATATAAAATTTTTAATGGTTCATCGAAAAAAATAACTTCATAACAATACATAACAATGGTCCATCTCTCCCTAAATGTCAGGGAGCAATGGTTCATGCAGCCATGAAGTAGCCATTGCGGCCAGAGCTACTACGACACATTCAATTAGTGACTAACATGATTTCCACCATGTGTGAGACGTTGGTTCAAAAACACTAAAAATAACGTGCGTATTACATTCCCATCTAAATAATGAAAATAAAATTGACTCATTTGGCAGTATATTAGATGAAATACTTGTACAAAAACACAAAAACAACAATGACTCTCACTCCCGTCCACCATTAGCAGGCAATAGTGATTCCACGATATTTTAGCAGCCGGTTCGCGAAATAAACTACTAGTCCATCTCACTCGCTGGTCCATATCACCCGGATTTACAACTATACTTTTAAAAAACATATTTACGAGGAACTAACAATGGAACTTCGAAGATCTAGTGTATTAACGAAAGATTAACTATTAGGTATACAAAATTGAAAAAAAATTAATAATTTTACATCAGATCAACTTTATGCAATGTTGAGTTGCCTATAAGAACTCTTTTAAAACGCGTAATTATGCAGCATATAGATCAAAACTATGATAATCAGTGGCTGCATGACGACTGACGATACACTTTTAAAAATTTTAAGAGAAGTTACTCCGAACTGGGCCAAGATATTTATCTAGAAAGATTTGAAAGCCTGCAAAATATACTGTGAAAAAGTGAAAATGAAAAACAATTACTCAATACTTTTGAAAAAAGTTCGAATATTAAATATAAATTATGAATTTCCTTTTATAAATATTTTTTTCATTTTTATGTATAATATTTACTGAAATCTATCTCATCGAGATGATGAAAGATTAATTGTCAACTAATTTGGTATCTTATCAAGGCAGTGTAGTATTCTCGTTAGTTATTTTGACAGTCTTATTTTCCTATACATTTAGCTTTTTTTTAAATACGATTTTAACACGCTACATTATAAGTTATAAATACAGAAATTTAAAAAATAACATAATATCAGTTTATACAAAATGTAATAAAATATGATTGGCAGTAATAATTATGGAATATATATATATAAATGATATAGAATTTTTCTTTATAGCTAAAAAATATTATGTTAACAAATTTACAATGTATAAAAAAAAGAAATGTGTAAGAACATTCTATATGCAGGAGACTATCAAATTCCTCCTTGGGATATCAATAATAAATAATATTTCCATCTAAATAGAAACATCTGTTTGGGGAGAGATTTTAAGGTGAAAATCATCAAATTATTCTGCCTAAAAGATACATAAAATGATGATCATTTCAATGTAAGACCAAATTGGACACTTGTGACTCTGTTAAATTCTATTTTATACAACAGAAATAATTATAGCAAAATGAACATTAACAATTTATAGTAGCAAAAAAGAAAGAGAGAGATAGAAAAAGACAGAAGCTTTCAGGGATCTCACAATATTTGTTTTGGTAATTTGAATATAAAGTGACACCTATTTTTTAATGTTTGCTATTAAACAATACTAATAATATAACACATATATTAATAATATATTATACATGCACTCCCTGAATTATGAACTTAATTCATATGAAACTTTTGTTTTTAACTTGGATACTGCTGAAACAGTTTTAAGCAGATATTATACTGCTTCTTTCCAGTCAAAATAAAAATAAATAAACATAGCACTATTTAGCAGCAGAAAAGCTTTTAATAATCATAATCAAAATGTTTTCAGCTAAAAATTTAGTCATCATCAGTAGAAATATACAAATTTACAGAACATTATAAAAAATACAAAAAATAGAATAACTTATTAGAATGAGTAAAGAATTTTAAAAATAGTGCTTGTGATAAAGTGTGCAAGGAAAGCATAATAACCTAGTATATTTATAAATTCATAACATATAAAAAATAGTAATAAAATATTAAAAAATATTAATTATTATTATACAATTGTAGAAATTTCAAGCATAATAACCTAGTATATTTATAAATTCATAACACATAAAAAATAGTAATAAAATATTAAAAAATATTAATTATTATTATACAATTGTAGAAATTGTAGAATAGAGTAGAGCATTGTTTGATTATTGAAAAGAAACATACAAACCTATTATTTACCAGCTTGGTCTTATGACCTATGAAGTTTAAAACAGCTGCTTTCCATTCCTTTTTTTTGTAGGATCTTAACTCACTGTTCAAGCAATCCTAGCAAACGTGCTGAATTCAAAATTATTATTATAGTGGGAAAACAACATGGATATATCCATAAATTTATGAAAAAAGATTATGATGAAGCTGAAAGAAAGAAATGTGTAAGAACATGCTATATGCAGGAGACTATCAAATTCCTCCTTGGGATATCAATAATAAATAATATTTCCATCTAAACAGAAACATCTTCAGTCAAGAACATTAACTGGATCTATCAGAGGAGCACACATTGTCTATCAATTTGCCATATGATATCTCAAACTTCAACATTATAAGAAACACAACCAAGAAAGTAATGCCAAAATTGCAACAAGCCATTCAATCTTAATGATAAACTTAGAAATGATAAGTAGAAATATGACAAAGGAAAGAAGTTTGGAGTTATTGTATCCCGATATATAACTATGATCTTGATTGCCAAAAAGAATATATCAGGGTGATGGACAAAAACTTAGAAGATCCTAATCTAGCCAAACTTCCCCCAGCGGTTAATAAGGTGGCATCATCTATTATTAAGTAATAGATGGCGCCACCTTAGCCTAAATTTAAATTATTAATCCAACAGATGGTGGCACCGTAGCGTAATTTAAAAATTAATTATTAATTTGGCAGTTGGCTAGATTAGGATTATTTGAATCAAGTAAATCCCCTAGTTTAATGGATTTTGATTACTTAGAAGATCATATTACTGAACATAGAAAATACATCATCTAGGTAATAACACAACTGCACTCCACAAGATTTTATGAACTTAATATAGAAACTGATTGGAAAAATGCTAGGATTATTAAAATCTGCAGTTCTCTAAAAGGACTCATTTTGAAATCCTGGTAATATCAGATAGATTGAGACATTTCAATGTAATTAATGGCAATCATGGCAACACTGTCCCAACTGCATGGAGCCTGGCCATCAACAACTGCTGCTGAATATTGCTCTGGTGCTTAAAATCCTTATTCAAGCAATGCTCTACACTATTCTACAAACTCTACAGTTATTTTTTATGTTATAAAAAATTTAATAAAAAAGTATAAGCTAGTATATTAATAATTATACTAGTTTATTGTACTTGCCTTGCATATTTTACCACATGCACTATTTTTAAAATTCTCTACTTATTCTAATAAGTTATTTTATTTTTGTATTTTTTGTAATGTTTGTAAATTTATATATTTCTGCTGATGTTGACTAAGATTTTAGTCAAAACTGTTTCAGATTACGATTATTAAAAGCTTTTCTACTGCTAAATAATGCTATATTTATTTACTGCCATTATTTTGCCAAAAGCAATTCATAATTCAAGCATTAAACTTCTATAATGCTGAAGTTTATTTACTCAAGACATGCTGAACCCTCCTCAGCCTAATATTTATGAATATGGAATACAAAAAAATCAAACATACATTTAAACATGTATACTCTCACCTATTACCAATGTTTCCTCTAAACTGCATATGTGCAGAGGTATGCATGGACATCAGGATTGCAGAGTCAGATGGCAAATGATCCGACTCTGCCTTTAAAAAAAATCCGATTTCAACTTCCTAAAATTTGTAAGGACCAACTCCACTCTGATTCCCGACTCCAACTCCACCCAAAAACCTCCAATTATGCAACCCAAGATTGCAGAATAGGATAGCAAATGATCCGACTCCACTCAAAAACCTCCGACTCCCAGAGTCCAACTCTGCAACCCTGAATAAGTTCACGTACACACACACGTACACGCGTACACGTACACACACACACGTACACGTACACACACACACGTACACGCACACACACACACACACACACACACACACACGTACACACGTACACAAAATTTTCTCTGTGCAGTGATGATTCATTTATTTGATATTCTGTTTCCGGGATTTGGTACCAGAGTGTAGGTGATGATGCTTCAGCCTTCGGCAACCATTGTTAGATGCTGGAAAGACTGTTACCCACTTAAGAATTTATTTTTTCTTAGACAGAAATAGAATACACAATTTTTGTAATTTATTTGTTGTTAATATTTGTTTTTATTACATAATACAGGGTGGGCCAATAGTCACTTTACCATTTAAAAATGAAATAACTTTTTTACTTTTAATTATTTAATAATTTTCTTTTTAACCTTATAATGTACACATCTTGGATATTTTTTGGCCTAAACATGAAAGATAATATCTTTTAAATGACCCCCCATTTTCCCCTTCAGTAAGATGAGCTCTTTCTATGAGCTATTTATCATTCGAATTTCCTGACAAATATTGTCCTTCAGCTCAGCAAGAGTTCTGGGCTTAGTAACAAATACTCGCTGTTTCAAATATCCCCATAAAAAAAATCTGGAGCCATCAAATCAGGGGAACGTGATGGCCAACAAAACTCCACATTTCTGGAAATAATTCTTTCTCTGAAAATTTGCCTTAACAGCTGCATGGACTCTCAGACTGAGTGAGCAGTTGCCCTATCTTGCTGCCACCACAATCCAGATGTGTTCTCTACAGCAGGAAACATAAAATTTCTTAACATTTGACAATATCTTTCACTGGTAATCGTGACTGTATTCCCATTATTATCTTTGAAGAAGTATGGACCTAGCACCCTTTCTGATGTAATTCTGCACCAAACCATGACTTTGAGAGGGTGCAGCTCTCATTGATGAATGACTCACTTTACAAGCAGTTAAGGAAAGTGCCATAGAAAGAGCTCGCCTTTATGAAGGAGAAAACGGGAGTTATTTAAAAGATGCTATCTTTCATGTTTAGGCCAAAAAAATCTTCAAAATGTGTATATTATAATGTTAAAAAGAAAATTATTAAATAATTAAAAGTTAAAAAGTTATTTCATTTTTAAATGGTAAAGTGACTATTGGCCCACCCTGTATATTAGTATCAAATATTTTCATTTTTAGCATCCTTATGATGTTGAAAATTGAAGGTAGAAGGAAAATTCATTGTGTTGAAGAAGAAAACTTGTGTAAATTTTTAGAAGAAATGGCTGCTGCAGCATTTAGAAACTAAATTAGTCTTCACATCAAAAACAAAAAGTGCAATAAATGATATTATTAAATACTGAGATATTGGAAATGTAAGCACCATTTGTGTGAAAGCAAAAGCTGAGAATGATTTTAGTAGGGGAAAGGTGTGGGAAGAATGGAAGTTAGATTATCTAAAAAGGTATCTAAATCACAGAATTCATGTTGATGCAGTTACAAAATTGTGTAACAAGAAGAGTAGTGGAATTTTACAAATGTTAAGTGAAACTCCACAAAAGCATAAAGCACAAATGGAAAAGGAGGTCTGTAAGAAATTGAAGAGTGTGATTACAAAACACGTTCAGTTCGTTTTTCTTAATTTTCAGGAAAAATAAAATATGAATTGAGAAAGTATTTCATACGTGAATGATTATCTACTACCAGATACCTGTTCATGCGTCTTGTTTCATGAAAAGTTGCACCATCTAAACGTAGCTTTAAGCTGCCTGATGGCAGTAAGACTAGTACTTACAGGGACTCTGTAAAGGAACTTTTTCGGGTACACTTTCCTGGGTCTACTTTGATTGAGGGCTCATCCTCCTTGCAGGTGCAGTCTGACCTTGATGGGCGTGATTATCCTCGTGGAAGGATTGGGATCTTGTGAGGGGGATGATTAATCAATCTAATATTAGATGGGCTATAAGTGTCTTTATTGGGATCTTGTGAGGGGATGATTAATCAATCTAACATTAGATGGGCTATAAGTGTTTTAGCTCTTTTAAGTTGGCGGGACAAGATGGCATTCTGCCTGTTGCAAAGTTCTTGCAACAGGGTATTGATGTTCTGGTTTCCCCTCTTTGCTGTGTCTTTCGGGCCTGCATGGCTTTTGGCTGCGTTCCATGGTCCTGGAGGCAGGTGAGGGTATCTTTTATACCTAAACCCGGGCGCAATTCTTATACCGAGGCTAAGTCCTATCATCCGATCAGTCTGATGTCTTTTTTATTGGAAAGGTTGGTGGATAGGTTTATTAGGGATGGGGTCTTGGTTAGGATCCCTCTTTGTTGAAGCTAATTTGCCTATCAGTCTGGCAAATTGATTGAGCATGCTCTTTATGAGGTTGTTTCGCTCACTGAGAGGGCTATTGGGTACAAGGAGATTGCCCTTGGCGCTTTCCGATATTCAAGGGGCATTTTTGACTCTACTCTTTTTGAGCAAATTAGCCTTGCTGCTACCAGACATGGAGTCAATTCAACAATTATTCATTGGATTGGCTCCATGCTGAGGCATAGAGTTATTTTTAGCAGACTATGAGGAGGAAGTTATGATTCTCACTGACAGGAAATGTCCACAGGGGGGTTGTCTCCCCTTCTTTGGAGCCTTGTGGTGAATGAGCTATTGGCTTTACTTAGTAGGAAAGGGTTTCTTCACTGTTGGATATGCTGATGACATAGCCATCAGCATAGGGGAAATTTCCTAGGACTGTTTCTGAAGTTTTTCATACAGCTCTCAAAACAGTTTCTCACTGCTGCAATAAGGTTGGATTGACTGTTAATCTGGCTAAGACTGTTATTGTGCCTTTTACTCGATGAAGACAATTGGTAGGTCTTTTAGAACCGACCTTCTTCGGTAAGAGGTTGCAGTTTTCTACCCAAGTCAAATACCTTGGCGTTGTAACATAGCTAACCTAACATAGCATTCGGATCGACAACATAGCCGCGTGGTAACGCATTCGCTTGCCATTTTATAGAATCCTGGTTCAAATCCGGATCGTACATTTCCAGTTTTTCAGGAGGTGACCCGGCTCGTTAAATCGCATCCTTCAATCTTTCAGTTGACTTCATGGTATGAACATATCATGGTCAACTGGAAGGTTGAGCATGGGTGTTGGCCAACCTGTGGTTCTTTAAAAGCGACTGTTGCCAGGTGCAAAATATCTCAAAGTGTGATATGGTGGCTTAACTAACCTAACTTAAGGGTCTGTCGGATGGCTGCGATGGAAGTGTGCTTCTATTCTGGAAGATCTGGGTTCAATTTCTGGGTCCCATACTTTCAGATTTTTTTCAGGAAGTTCGTTGAAACGCCATCCTCTACCTATCGGCTGATTCCACCAGGGATGTGGGCGGCCTACAGTGGGAACTGGAATGCCCCGCCATTTAGTGCCTACACTGTGGGAAGCGGCGTAAAACTACATAGTAAAAAAACCTAACCTAGAATTCGGAGTCGAATATCTACCCCGCCCGAAATACTGTAGTTGGATTGAGGATCGCAATCTTTTCCTCCTCCAAGTTTCTCAGTTTTGAACGTATAAAAATCGTGTTGTAGTGCTGCCATCACAATTTATCTCTTTCCTGAAGAATCAAAGCGACAAACGCTTGCTCCAAGGAGTTTGGAGGCTAGAGAGTAAGATATCCTTCTCCCTGAGAAAGGAGTTTCCATAAATGGATCAGCCTCAGATCAGAACAGTTCAGAAATAGATCGATTGGGTTCCTTAGTTGCTTGAGATTCTCTTAACTAGCTGCTAGTGTTTGATATACTTCAGTTTCAGATAGTGTCCAATTTACATCACTGATGCCTCTTGGAAGGCATCCATAAGAAAATAGTTTTTCTTTTCTTTTTTCTTTTGTATGGTAAGCTTGGTGACTAAATTTTGATTGCCCCTTTCCACTCAAACAAGAGACAGCCACCTGTGCTCTTTCTCAAGATGAAGAAACAATGAGAGAATTTCCTATGACCTGATAATATTTGAGTCAAACGATAGCCGAAGTTCTTCCACCTCAGGCAAGAAGCTATGGGTGGTCTTATCTACAGCTATATCAGCTCTCCTGCCAATTTTCATCGATCATCGCAATAGAGCATCTTTGATATAGCTGGCGGAGAAGAGAACATTCAAGGACAGTGAATCGCTCATTTCCGATGAGATTTTTATGACCATGGACCCATCGAAGAGCCACAGTTCGACTATTGTATCCTGAATATACTATCTTTTATCTCCTGTATCATCCTCACTCGATGGTACCCGATAACTTAGATACTGAAATGACGATTGACTGTTCGAAATGAACCGTACTGGCTCTCAGCCCAGAAGTCATTCAATCGTTCAATCATTTGCTAGCAACCTTACTTAAAACACGGATGCTTCCTCGTTATCCAAAACTTCTCGAATACAACACTCGGATACTACATTCCAATTAATTTTTCAGGAGAGGTGCGAGCCCGAATTTTGAATCCCATCTTCCATCTGACTTCACCAGAGATATAGTCGATATGTGATACAGTAGATACTAGAGTAGTTTCACTTGTCGCCGTATCATACAAGGGATATATTATGGCAACAGTCATTTTTAGAGGCCATCATAGACTGATCAACACTCAAGATGGAATTCAACCAAAAGGTTAAAGGATGGGATTTAACGGACCGGGCCCGGACTCCCTGAAAACTAGACATGAGAGATCTGAAATTGAACCCGGATCTTCTAAAGCGATAAATGTAAATTTTACCATATAGCATCCGACCGACTTCATCGAGTAAAGTGAAACTATATCTGAAAAATGTTCTCTTGCAATCTGGAGGTCCGGGTCCAATTTCATATATCACATCTTCAATTTTTTCCAAAGGATTTTATAGGAAAGGACCGAGTATATCCGACTCTTTCAACCCCTATCCATTATTCATATCACTAGTGTAGGTATTTGTTAGTTGTATTTGCCACGAGAAAACGCTTTGGCTTTCCATTCTGGAGTCTCACCCCTTGAAAAATTTATTTATAGGGTCCGGCCCCATCTATCCTCTTTCTCCATAGTTCCTCTTTCCATCTGAAATCCATTTTCACAACTCATCTTTATCATGTTGCCATCTAACGATTTGCTAATACCATCGGCTGGATGATCACTTGCTGACATGCCATCTATCTTTATCATGCTGCCATCTAACGATTTGCTAATACCATCGGCTGGATGATCACTTGCTGACATGCCAAGATTCGAGTTCAATTCTCAGATCCAACACTTTCAAAAGATTTTTTAGGGGGTCCAGGTTCGACTTGTTGAACACATTCTTCACCTGAACCTCACTAGGGATATGGCTAGCCATGATGTAATCTAAGATTCGAGTTCAATTCTCAGATCCAACACTTTCAAAAGATTTATTAGGGGGTCCAGGTCCGACTTGTTGAACACATTCTTCACCTGAACCTCACTAGGGATATGGCTAGCCATGATGTGCAATTGAATGCTCCGCTACTTAATAACCTTCAGTTAGAAAATGGCATGAAATAAAGGGAAACCTGTTCAATATCTGACAAAGATGAAAAACATTATAAAATTCCGGAAATAAAAGCTCTATGGATAACGTAAGGTACGCAAAGTCAAAATCGTTCCAAAATATAGGATTTGGTGCATTTTGGAGCATTCTTCGGACTTTAGTTCAAATTGGATCTTGCTGGGTTCTTTTATTAATTTTTAAAGTTGAGCAATATTACGAGTGAAAGTAAGAATTCTGGGATGGATCATAGACTCCAAACATGTCATTAAATATACGAGACCATCGATGGCATAATAATTCTAGGATTGGTTACAAGATTTTAAAGATTATATCATTATCATTTCTATGCAATCTATAGGATGCCATCACGAAATAACGACGAAAGACGTCAAAAAAGCATCAAGAATGGGCTATTATGCTTTAAATAACTGCAAATATATTACCTCACGACGACATCATAGTTAATGTGGTTATCTGTATACATATAGGGGAATATTATGTGCCTAAAATTCTCAAAACCAGGTGATTAAGGATATTATAAAAATGTTTTAAAAAATAAATTCATAAATAATTGACCAGTCAAAAATGCTTGAATTGAACACTTAAATTCGAAATAAAAGAAATTCAGCAATCACGAACATATCCAGTTAGACTAATTAATTTAAGCTATATTAATTTTAAATAGCCGTATGTCAAATTATAATTGTTTCGAGTGCGTAACTTCATTAAAGATTAAAAAACAGGAATTATCAAGGAGAAATTTTATCAATAAGAAAATTAAAAGTGGAGTGGACGAGTTAACACACAAACGAATTAATGACATCATGGAACTAAATTAAGAAAAGGAGATTTAATCATTCCAGTAAGTTAGTAAAGGCACGATTTCTGTTCTTTCAATTATCCAACCGCGAATAGAAAATGGCGTAAACCATCACGAATCGTTAACGGTTGGAGGAAACCATAAGGTGATATACACCACGATGTTTTCACGCACCAAAGGGCAACAATCTCGATATTCAACAGAGATTATTAAGATATAATTGAATAGCTGAATTACAAAGTAAGTTTTGTCGGACAGACTAATCGACTGGAAGACAGAACATACCGAGCAGATACACTTCCGGTTACAGAAACAAGAGAGCAAACAACGTCTGCTAGACGTTGCCTCGGAGATGCTAGCCCAGTTAGAAATGAGTATGCGTATATGTATTCTCAAATAACTTTGCCATAAATTTCGTCCAAGGTAGGGACGAACGTTTATCAGCAGAATTTGCCCAACAGATCAGAAAAGCGGAAAAAATAGCAATAGCCTGTTTTGTTGAGATGTCTGCAAAGACCCGATAGCGAACGTTGGTTTGCAGTTTTTTTTTTATTCATTCTAAGTTAAGGTGTTCTTTTCCAAATTTGTTTAGGATATCGTCGAACAATTATGTGCTACATCGTAGAGTATAATCACTCGAAAAAAATTATATTTATCTATTGTGTAAACAGTAAGGAGTAAATATGCAAGAAAATTTTAATATAAAAATGCACAGACTATAAAAAAACCTGACGACAGCATCGGAAGTCAGTATTAATTCTATGAGATCCTATATTAATCTTATTACTATACTCTCCCATAGACTTAATACTGACTTCCGATGTTGTCGTCACGTTATTATAGTTTGTTACATTTTAAACACTACCTTTAAAATTCTAATTAAAAGTTTTTACACGCGGGTTTCGCGCAATAAAAAAAAAAACAGAATAAAGTTTTCAAACAATCGACAAGATATTTATAAACCGGAAATAATTATCTCGGATTAAAAAAAATATATATATATATATAATAATAATTTTCTTCCAGTTAGTCGAAAAGAATTAATGATATTAATTACTGAGACAGCCTTTAATTTTCGAGGAAACGAATGTAATTACTGCACTTCTCCGTAATTCACTTCGTTTCCTGATCGTATGTGGCTTCCAAATAAATCTGCACTGGACTGATTGTCGATAGTGATAGCTAATTAACCATTTGCTGCTCGGAGCTCTAAATCAGCACAAGATATCACGTGTTTACATCAACAATACAGAGAAAAATCTATTATTTCCTTGCCAGTATCTATGGATAGGTATTATACTTACTTATGTACTCTAAGAAACTATATACGTCTTATGTAGGCCCTATATGATATATATATCATTTACATAAGATGTATATAGTTTCTTATCATCCAAATTATAAAGTACTTAATTATGATATAAAGTACGCTGATATTTTAATATAAGGCAGAGTGACTTCACTCTGCCTTATATTAAAATATTAGCGTAGTGCATTATCAGGCTTTTTTTTATTATAAGATAAGCGAATTTTCGCCATTTAATGTTGTAGTATTCTAATACAAGTTAATATCGACCTATCGACATAGATAACGCACGATGAATGATGCGATTCTAGTATTTACATCGACATTTACAAACGCGTCGTGTCCGAGCAGCGCACACAACTTTGACAGTATCTTAAAAGTACAATAATTCTTAAGATAACTTCATATTAGGAGCAATTTTCTTTGGTAAGTATGAAGAATATTGATTAAAATTTACATTAAATGAACAATATTTTTTGGCATTTCAAAATTTTTTGAGAAAAACCCTGCTTCGTAAATATTGCTACCTGGAGCAAGTGCAGATCAGCACCTTGGGGTAGTTGCGTATTAGGCTGCTCTGACCTCATAACACGTTCAAATTTTATTTTTTCGTGTTCTACAGTTTAATTTGTTTATTAACTTCTTTTTCTAGCGTATAGGCAAGTGCAGATCAGCACCTTGGGGTAGTTCAGTATTAGGCTGCTCTGACCTCATAACACGTTCAATTTTATTTTTTCGTGTTCTACAGTTTAATTTTTTTATTAACTTCTTTTTCTAGCGTATAACATGGTTGGCAGCTACGTTAGAAAAACCAACAGGGAGCGATTATTCGAAATAAATGAACGAAAGGTGAACATTGATGAGATGGTGATTGATAAATGCAAAGATATCAATTAAAATTTTTTATAAAGCATTTTTTATTTAATAAAAAACATTTTGTCATATTAAATAACAAAGTGTGCGCTTTGTTACTTTGAAAAAAGGTGATGTAAAGTAAATAATGTGAGAGGAAGTATAGTGAACGAAAGGTGAAGATTGATGAGATGATGATTGATAAATGCAAAGATATCAATTAAAATTTTTTATAAAGCATTTTTTATTTAATAAAAAACATTTTGTCATATTAAATAACAAAGTGTGCGCTTTGTTACTTTGAAAAAAGGTGATGTAAAGTAAATAATGTGAGAGGAAGTATAGTGAAATAAAACAAAAATATAAAGTGATATAAGCACACAAGTTGTTATTAAACAATTTGTGTACTTACATCACTTTATATTTTTGTTTTATTTCACTATGCCGCCTCACATTTCAGAGTTAAATCCTTATTTCTTTAACAAAGGATAACTCTATAACGAAACGACCTATCTTAATGCGGTAAAAAGTATTTTATAGTAGATTTGTTACTAATTCTGCTCTTGCCAATTAGCGTGCGTAAATAAAGTTCAAAGATTTTTTAACTTGCATATATGCTCTTTTCCCTCTTCCGAGTAAGTGTAGGATAGCTGACATTTTGCACGATTTCGTCGCAAATTTAAAATTTTCAAGGACGAATTATACGGTAGTAGCTGCGCAATGAGATTGTTAACGATCCTGTCAAATATTTATATGATCGGTTAAAATACCTGCGTTTAAAGTCCAACTTAGCAAAAACCGCTCTACACTTACCCTACTATGCCTTATATCCGAATTTTTGTAAGATTATTTTATTTAATATATATTTTACACGCTTCCGGGTAAGTGTAGGATAGCTGACATTTTGCACGATTTTGTCGCAAATTTAAAATTTTCAAGGACGAATTATACGGTAATAGCTGCGCAATGAGGTTGTTAACGATCCTGTCAAATATTTATATGATCGGTTAAATACCTGCGTTTAAAGTCCAACTTAACAAAAACCGCTCTGCACTTAACCTACTATGCCTTATATCCGAATTTTTGTAAGATTATTTTATTTAATATATATTTTACATATAGACAAACAAACAAACAAAAACAAATATATCTATATCTTCTAAGAATCCAAATTAGAAAGAATTCTAAGAGATCTCTTTCTTGTACTCTAAGGAATCTATTTACTCTAAGAATTATGTACTCTGAGAATAGATTCTTAGAGTAAATCGATTCTTTAGAGTACATAATTAAGATCTCTTTTAGAGTTCTTTATAATTTGGATTCTTAGAATACATAAATAAATATATATATATGTATATTTGTTTTTGTTTGTTTGTTGTGTGTGTGTGTAGATTCTTTAGAGTACATAATTAAGATCTCTTAGAGTTCTTTATAATTTGGATTCTTAGAGTACATAAATAAATATATATATATGTATATTTGTTTTTGTTTGTTTGTTGTGTGTGTGTGTGTGTGTGTGTGTGTGTGTGTGTGTGTGTGTAAAATCTATATTAAATAAAATAATCTTACAGAAATTCGGATATATATTATAGCCAGCTGGACAATACATTAAAATCTACATTAAATAAAATAATCTTACAGAAATTCGGATATATATTATAGCCAGCTGGACAATACATATTTTAAAGGCAAACACAGAGTATAAAAAAATAGAACAATAATTCACTTTTAGTCAAGTTTAAGGCTTGGATTAAATTTCTAAATATGGCATATTATATATTTTATAGTAAATATGACGGGAAGATTTACAATGAACATATTATACTGCAAGGAAAAAAAATGTAAAGAAACTTATTTATTACAATAATAAATACTGAATTTTATACATCGAAGAGAATCCTTACAAGAAGTTGACACGGTACATGCGGCGAAAGAAAAGTGGGCATGGAGAATAACTTTTATTACTATACTTCCTTTCTAGCCAACTACTTCCGATTATTTTACGTCACACAGCTTCCGATATTCTGTTTGTTCCTTTTGTTTTCTTTCATAAATCTGATGAAAGACTTAATAAAATATGAAATACTCTGCTGCACATGTTTAAATTATGCTAAAGTTTGAAGATTTATAGGGATTAAACGCTCGCATATATATGCTAATTTCTCATGTTTGATACTATATACAAATTTATATATTGGTATTTTATGGTAAGCAAATGCAGTTTAATAACCCAGATACTCTTATCTGCTACAATGTTTTAATTATTTAGCCTTACAACATCATAAAGTTTGAAGAATGATTGATTGATGGCGACATCCTGTATCCAATAACGATTAAACCAGTTGTAAATAGCGTGTTAACTTTTATCAATATATGTTTAGATAACATTTCGAACGATGCAAATAAATTTAGATGATTAAAAAAGAAGAAGAAAGACATTTTGCGTCACCTGATGTATTAACTGCTATAGATAACATTTTACTAAATTTATAACTTATTGTTTTTTTTATAGTTTGGAGTGGTCGATGAATTTTTTCATTTTTATTTTTTAAACAGCAATCGCTGGCCACGATACGCTCTCTTCAGAGGATTGCTGTAGTCAGTAAGAGCTCTATATCAGCTTAAAAAATTATCCGAGAGAGAATTTAATTAATTTTCGGGAGATCAATTTATTTAAAAATATGGTTAATATATATTAAATTTTTTATTTTTTATTTCAAAATTATTATTCGAATAAAATGTTATCAACGAAAGAAAACGTTGATAAATTCGCAGTCCTTCATTTGTTAACGTAACAATTCATCACGCAACAATAGTCATTAAAACAAAACATATTTCCTTATTTACATAATAAAATTCTTATTTTAGAAATATTTTTTTCGTAATTTGGAAGAAATTTGAACCACAAATTTACGTAAAAATCCATCGATCGAAAAATACTTTTTAAGAATTACTGTGTTTTCTTTGAGGATACTTATGTGTATATACTGTATACACGAATACAGGCCCTAGATAGAAAAAGCCATTTGGCCTGGGGAAAAAAAATTAAATTTTTAACCAAAATTTAATCTTTTATATAAATATGAATGGGTGGGCATCACATTCGTGACTGGCATGGGCTCCATTTCACTTTCTCAGGCCCAATATACAATTATATACGAGTACAGGCCGTAGATAGAGGGGGACCATTTGGTCTGAGAAAAAAATTAATCTTTTTAACCAAAACGTAATCTTCTATGTAAATTTGAGTGGGATGGACCCCATATTTGTGATTGGCATGAGCTCTATCTCACTTTCTAAGGCTCAATATACAATTATATACATGAAAAATTTAGGAAAAAGATTAATAATACAGGAGGTCCATAACTTACGTCTGGGTTGTGTTCAAAAATTTCGGTCGTATTTCGAATCCGTCGTAACTCGAAACACGATTTTCCATAGGCACAGTGTTATAAATGGAGATTACGTTCCTTAATCACCAGAACTCAGAATATTCAATTCGTTTTTAAAAAGCAGTAGCGTATAGTAAGTACTAAAACGAACAAATTGCGTAATTTCGTACTTACCGGAATTTTACATGAAAAAAACTAGAGAGAACGCAATGTAAAAACATAAATGGAATGTTTATACTATTTTCCTGTGTTCAAGTTTCCAGCATCTGCTAAATATTAAAACGAACAAATTGCGTAATTTCGTGCTTACCGGAATTTTACATGAAAAAAACTAGAGAGAACGCAATGCATAAACATAAATGGAATGTTTATACTATTTTCCTGTGTTCAAGTTTCCAGCATCTGCTAAATATTACTGAATATTCCGGATGTCACATATCGTTTTTCCGGAAGGATCCGAAAGGTTTCCATTTTCCAAATAGGGCCGTTGAGTCCCATCTTTCAATTTTTTAGTTAATCTCACCATTATCCAACACCTATGGTGAGATTAACTGAAAGGTGGAAAGATGAGGAGTGTGGCGTGTGGAGCTCTATAAGCGTGCTGCTATCAAAAGTATCTGTTAGTTTTAACTCAAACTAATCTAACTAAATTTCTAGCAAATATAAGCAATTATATTTTTAACGTCACTTCCCAATCGTTGGCTGGCTGCTACATATTGATATCCATTCCAGATCCAAATACGAACTATCCACATCTGTGGCTCTACCACAGATGTAATAGTGGACTTACAGTAAATAAATCGATGTCCAGCCTGGATCTATAAAAAATTTTTTAGAAACATGGAATCCGAATTCCACGCTTTCATGCATTTTATATGGTGTTGAATGAGTCGAGCGTGGACATTAAAAAATCTGGAGAAACGAGACCCGAAATAAAAACTTCCATTCTAATAATGGCGACAACTTAGTCATCCGTCGATTGGCCGCCATTATTGCAAATTCATTGATGGCGAAATCGTAAGTATGGATTGTCATAAGTCGGGACCTTCTGTATATAATAAAATAACTATAATTTTACTATGGATATTGCATGGTATAATAAAACACTTCTATCTTAATAATGGCTGCAACTCGGTCATCATAATCAATTGGCCGCCATTTTTGCAAAATTATTAATGGCGACCTCGTAAGTACGGATCGTCGTAGGTCGGGACCTCCTATATATAGTAAAATAACTTCAATTTTACTATGAATATTGCATGATGAAATAAAACGCTTCCATCCTAAGAATGGCCACAATTCGGCCATTACGGTCGATTGGCCGCCATTTTTGCAAAATCATTGATGGCGACCTCGTAAGTACAGATTGTTGTAAGTCGAGATCTCCTGTATATAATAAAATAATTAGAATTTTATTATTATTATTCAAAATAATAGAAAAATCGATAAAATAAAATTATTATTAAAAAAAAAATACAGTTTAATTTTTATTTAAAATCGAAATAAATATCTGATTATTCATACTTTTTCTAACCATTTACAGCTTTCTTTCTTTTTTTTTTTTTAATTTTCTAAACTCATCTGAATTTTTTTTCTTTTCTCTTTTGGCAGGATAATTTAGATGAAGGATACTTGTCATCTACGGATTACATCTTCATCCATTCATATTCAGGATCTGGTCGAGATTCATAATGATTGAGAATCCAATTTAAAAAGTTTACAGTAAAAATTTTCGTAGAATTTAATGAGCGTCCCAATTTAAAAATGAAAAAAAAAAAAAATTTCAGTTTTTTTTTTTACATCGTAACAATCGTTTAGAGAATTCGATAAATTGAAAATTTTATTGTTATTTAATGCAGACTACCGCCATTTCTTCTCGTGTGTAAATAAAACAGAGAAGTACCACTTCTCTGTGATAGTTAGTCCACGTGTGTTTGGTATAGATTATGGTAATTGAACACCTATAAAAATTTACATCTGAAAGAGAGAGAAGAGAAAATAATATATAAGGCAAGATCTACATAAATCCTTCTTAGAGGGATTACAGATTTGTTTGGAAATGTTTTATTTTTCTTATTTTTCTGTAAACTTAAAAAAATATCCTCTTTTGACATTACTCTTTTTTTTTATAAATATTTATATCGAGTTACGGAAGAGATGAACAACATCGATAATTAATTTAATACACATTTGATCAGCCATATTAGCCTGTGACTCGTAAATAAAATTGCAAACAATTGCTTATCATCTGGACCAGTAACAAAATGTCAACTCGAGATATTTATTATTAAATAAAATTTAGATTTATTGGACGATTAAAAATTTTAATCGATACACCGCTATCGCAGATTAATATCGTATTAAAGGCATAATCTACGCGATCGATTTCCAATAATTAACGCTAATTAAATGGTAATGTCTTCTTACGATTTTTACTATCGAAATTGATAAAAACTTTCACTTTTTATAATCTTTATATTAAATTTTCTTTAATCTCAATTATTACTGGCAGTAATTCAACTAACGTAATTCTGGGAAGTACCTTTACACGATATCTCTCATTAACCTTTCCAAACCGTAATTTCAAAATGCTTGGAGCGTAATTACACAATAATGTAAGTTAACTCATATCTGAACATTTCAGTATTCATTGAAACGATGTGTCAGTAACCTAGACAGCTGACATCTAGAGATAAACAGCTAACGGGACATGTCTTAAGGGCATGTCACACCGTTGTTAATCCTTCATTTGATGACTCATTTTTGTCTTGGAGAAAATTTTAATTTATGTGGTTCGGGGCCATTGTCGCATTTTCGATCGTATTAATAACATCGCCATTATATAATTGTCGTGTTTAAAATATTGTTAAATAGTTAGATTAATCCACCCTTTTCTATTTAGCCATGACCTCTTTGTGTCATAGGCATCGTATGAATGGAAAGACAGGATTAAGTATGATGGTAAATTTGATACCTTCCGAAACTATTGTCTTTTGTCACACAGTTTTCCCAGTTTTTAAGTCATTTTCTTTTAAAAACTTTAAAAGAAGAATTAAAAATTTAATAGCCAAACCATAAATATAACGTTGGGGATTATTTTATCTTTTTTTTTAATTTAAATTTTATAGTGATACAAAAAAAAGTAATTACGGAATGAATAATTGCGCTGTATACGAGTAATCTTCGTATAAGTAAGGTGTTTGAACAGATTAAAATAATCGAATTTCGTCATCTATTGTTCACAGATTTATGTACGCTATTCTTCAACAATTATTATTTTTTCGTGGTAAAAATAATGATTAATCATAATGTACGGAACTGGACTTTAAAAGTAGTGCATACAACAAAGGATTTTAGCAGTAGTACGCGTTATTTTTAATGGCTATTATTACGTCATAAATTATTGTTACGTTAACAAATGAACCGTGAATTTACATTTCTTTCGTTAATTTTAAATGCAAAATTAAAACGTTATTTTATAATTTGAATATATTTTAATAGCAGTATGCCTGTCTTATAACTTTAACAATCGATTATAATTATTATAATCAGTAGCTAAAATATTTTAACAGCAGTATGCCTGTCTTATAACTTTAACAATCGATTATAATTATTATAATCAGTAGCTAACAAAAAGGGGGCAAGAGGGGACGATTTTAGGGGCCTCAATTTAGAAAAAAATATGTTTGCATATTTTTATACTGTTTTAGCTTTAGTGTTTATCAAAAGTTGAAGTTCTCTATCAATGTTTTCACTTTTCTTGCACACTTACCACTATATATTTGTTAATTTTCTCTCTCTCTCTCTTTTTTTTGAAGGGCCTCAAAAATATTAGTTGCACCGAGCCTCTCATTTTCTCTGAAAGCCTCAAAAATATTAGTTGTCCCAGATCTTGCATTTTCTCTGAAAGCCCCTGCATATATGTATAAATTTGATAACATTACTCTCTCTCTCTCTCTCACACTTTTTTTTTGAAGGGCCTCAAAAATATTAGTTGCACCGAGCCTCTCATTTTCTCTGAAAGTCCCTGATTATAATATTTTTCGAGCTTACAAAGCATAGCAAGCTATATAAATAAACAAGACGTGTTACGCACCATTCACCATCCGAAGACTTTAATGAAAAATTTAACAGGCATGTTCAAAGCTGTTTTATTAATAAACTTTCGTGAAAATCACGAATTTTTAATGCTTAAAAATTTTTTAATGTTATTTGTAGATGATAATATATTTTAATATTATAAAATTCATTAATTCTACGCTCCAAAAATGAATTAATCTTCTTTGAAGTTCTCCAGCGGAATATATTTTTTTGTATCAGATTTATATGAAAAAATCAACATCGTAGAATACCAAGTAAATAATTGAATAAATACCCATTTATAGACATAATTTGGCTCCATTTTCCATCAATTTTAACGGGAAAAACTCGCAAAATTTCGCTAATCCCTGATATACATTTATACGAATTTATATTTATTTTTTTTTATTTGGTATGATGTATGGAAACACATTAGACTTATATTTCAAAGAGGAATAAAGAATTAGATGACAAACTTGACAAAATGTTGGTATATTTATAGAAGATACTAATTATTTCTCTATCTCGCGAGACAATTTATTATCAACTGCTGCCTGTAAAATAGAATGAATTGGTACATGTACGCCAAGCAGATATGCGCCACAAGTAGCTATAGAGTTGCACACAAGTGTATAATAAATATCTATGACAAATAACCGGGGATACAGCCTATTCGATTTTCCCTATCTATCATGTCCGCGCCTTAGTTATAGACAGATTTGGGGAATCCCTAAGTGATGTTGTCAGCATATCATACGTGCCACCTAATATATATAAACTTATATTTTATATTTTCATAAACTTCTATTAATCATTGTAACTTTATCATTAGATACCACTTAGATTACTTCTTTCGAAATTTTAAAACACGCTGGTCACTCGCTTATCGGGCCATCTGTCGGTGAAAAATATATTAATGAAATAATATTTTAAAATTTTTAAATCTTGTCTTTTTTTTTTAAATTTAGCTATTAATATCGATTTTAAGATAATTTTAATTTAAAAAAAAATTAAAATTATCTTAAAATATAAATTAATTCGACATCTACGAAACTCTTGTTCATCTAGATTTGAAAATGGATTATTTCTATCACTTATGATCACTCCTCTTCTAATATTTGTAATTGAGTTAATACGATTTACTTCTACTGAGTGTACTACACACGGAGGTAAGAGATAGATGGAGATGGCATGACGTCACTAAAAGTGAAGCTCGCGATGGGTTGACCAAGATGGCCGCCTTTCGATCGTAAAAACTCGGAAGTTTCATCTTATAATTGTAATAGCATCTATTTCATGATAAAACCCCTTATAATAATAAATGAGACCAAATATTAAGACAACTATATAATATACGTAACAAATTTTAATAATAATTGTATAATAGCTTTTCTGAAATATACAGTATTTATTTAAAACATTAATTGCAATTCGATAACATTTTAATATATAATTTATTTTACAAACATTATTACTTTCTTTTTTCTAATTCATCTTTCCAATATAGTTTCGGGGATATTAATGTTTTTCTCTTTATTCTACTTAGATTCCAGATTGATTTATAAAATTGCAGGTAATGAGTGAAAAGTGATGCTTATTCAATTGCAAAATTTTATAAATTTTTCACTGAAATTTTATTCTCAGAACAAAATTTTCGAAACAAAGTGAAGAATGAGAATGAATGTAAGCATCTCATTATGTATCCTTAAAAGCAACTCTACTGGAAATTATATTAAAACATTAATAAAAATAATTCACATTCTATTTTTTATGGTTTT
>AYEL01087715.1:0-45779 GCA_000484575.1 Olivierus martensii
AACCTAAGACTAAGTTTAAACCATAAGCTTAGATAGGTCAGAATACGGGTCTAGAAGTTTAATTACAATTATGTGACTGAATGCATGTTTGCTCGATTTTTTTTTTTTTTGTAACGTATCAATTTTTACTTTAAGTTTTTAAATGAAAAATTCCTGAATTTTAGGGAATAAAATGGCATTAAATACACATAAAATATCCCTGATTGTGACTGATATCGGTAGAATACTATTCGTGGAAGCAGATTGGAAATATTCTTGGAGTTAAAACGATCGTGCAGAAATTTAATTTCCTGAAACATTTCTTATACTTACACCAGCAAAATTTCTCTCTTTAAACATTTTTTCAACCATAAATCTATATAAACAAGTCTGCTTTACAGAAAATTAATATATATATATATATTAAAGAGGTTTAAAGTTCGATATTATTATCATAAAGTGTTAGATCGATAGATAATTCTCCTTTTTTTTATTAAAATTCAACGAAATTTCTCTTTTTAATCAATTTTTTAAAACAAAAATGGTTTTAAAGTTTAGCATTATAACCATAATATTATTAAATCGATAGACAATTCCCTACTTTCCCAAGTTTAACGAAATTTCCCTCTTTACGCATCTTTTAATGATAGATTTATATTAAATAATTACATTAATCATGTCTGAATGAAAATTAAAAAAAAAATTATTAAATGGTTCTATAGTTTAGTATGTTAAGCTGATAAATAATTCCCTATTTTTCTAAATTTAACGAAATTTCCCTCTTTAATCACGATTTTAACTATAGGCTATATTTAGGTAAATAATTCATTAAGAAAGTATGGAAGAAAATTAAAAATATTATTAAAGGGATCTAGTTTATTAATAAACTAACGATTAAAGTTTAGTATATTAAACTGAAAAATAATTCCGTATTTTTATAAATTTGAACGAAATTTCCCTCTTAACACGTCTTTTAATGATAGATTTATATAAATAACTACATTATCCAAGTCTGAATGAAAATTAAAAAAAGATTATTAAATGGTTCTATAGTTTAGTATATTAAGCTGATAAATAAATCCCTATTTTTTTAAATTTTTAACGAAATTTCCCTCTCTAATCAGGTTGTTAACTATATGTTTAGGTAAATAGCTCTTCATTCTTCAAAGTATAGAAAATAAAAAATTATTAAAGAGATCTATAGTTTAGTATGTTAAACAGACAAAAATAATTCCATATTTTTTTAAATTCAACGAAATTTCCCTCTTTAATCACGTTGTTAACTATTTAGGTAAATAACTCTTCATTAAGAAAGTATGGAAGAAATTTTTTTTTTAAATTTCGGCCCGTGTACGACATTCGAACTTCATTAGAAATTATTCCGGTTAAGGAAAAAAGAAAGTTTAAAGACTTGTCTAATCTAAACGAAGCAGTTATGAGTAAATAAATTTGATTAAATATTATGTTAATGTAGTGCTATTGTAGAATTTCAATATTATAATTAATATGATTTCAGATGCTGTGAGAATGCACGAAGTAGGAAATGTTGCAACAGATTCATTTATCAGTTGGTTGCGATAATTCAAAGAACAGAGGAAGTAAAAAGAACATATCATAAATTAAATATTTTTCATTATAATAAACATTTAATGTTAACTCCATAAAAATTATATATGTATGCAAACACACAGTTTGTTAAAAAATAAAAATAAAAAATTTAAATTCAGTGTGATGAATTATTATTAAAATATAAACTATTTTAAATTAACATTTAAAATTGTTAGTTTAAATGAAAGAACGATGGTGTACTACGTTTTAATAATGTTCAAAACTAACGTTAGGCCAGCAATGATTAAAATGACAATTAAACATTTTCTTAACATTATTATACAACGTTAAATTCACATTCAAATGTTAAAAAATTACATTCATTCAGCGTTTGTTTCACGTAACCTTGTTTATATGGATGATATTTGAATGAAGGAACGATATGGATATTACGTTTTAACAATATTCAAAACTAAAAAACTAATGTTTAATCAATATTGATAAAAAAATGACATTTAAACATCATGTTAACGTTGCATAGAATCGTTAAGTTCACATTCAAATGTTGAAAAAATAATATTGGTTCAACGTTTGTTTCACATAACCTTGTTTATAAGGTTTCCAACGGCAACGCGCAATAAGGCACATGGAAGAGCGATAAATATGAATTAATTAGTCTGATAAATTTATTTCTGAACGAAAAATTATCAGTATGCACAAATACTTCCTTTCTCCTTAGAATTAAAATTTTGAAGTATATGATCCTTTAGAGGGCGCTTCATAGGCAGGATTCCTTGTGTTAAATACAGTAAATTCCGCTTAATTGGGACACCGGTTAATTGGGACAAATCTCAAAGAACGAAAACCAAACTAGAGCGATAAATATGAATTAATTAGTTTGATAAATTTATTTCTGAACGAAAAATTATCAGTTTGCACAAATACTTCCTTTCTCCTTAGAATTAAAATTTTGAAGTATATGATCCTTCAGAGGGCGCTTCATAGGCAGGATTCCTTGTTGTGTTAAATAAATACAGTGGTTTCCGCTTAATTGGGACAAATCTCAAAGAACGAAAACCAAACTAATAAACTAATAAAAAATTTAAACGCTTAATTGGGACAGTAGCAGAAAAGGAATTTTCAAATTTTGATATCTCAATTAAGTGGAATCCACTGTATTTTGCAAGTTATGATGTTTGCTGGACAAAGTGAAGTGTATTTTATAGATTATAGGTTTATAAGTTATAATAATAGAATTCCATAGGATTATAAATACCAAAATCAATAGAAATTTATTAATTCAGATATATTTTGCGCAATAGGTGTGTGCCTTTATATAAATATATATCTTCATTATCTAAATTAATTAGAAACGTTTTCCCTAAAGATCATTATAATAACATATAATATAATTAAAAGAGCAAAATCATCTATTTTTGGATACTACTGTTTTGTGTTTTTACATCGGAATAAAACTTCTTATCTAAATTAAATAGAAACGTTTTCTCTAAAGATCATTAGAATAACATATAATATAACAAAAGCGCAAAATCATCTATTTTTGGATACTACTGTTTTGTGTTTTTACATCGGAATAAAACTTCAAAAGAATTAGATCGTATTAAATTTTTCAATGATCGTTTTGATAAAATATTTGTACAATTTAGTTATGTAAATTAGCATTAATGATGATTTTTAAAAATAGTTATCATTTTTAAAACAAATCTTTCTTTAAGAATGATATTGAATAACTATTTTTCATATTTACTAACTTTAATATATCTACATATCTCATCCATGCCTTTTAGTAATAGTCAGCTATTTTTTTCGAAAATATATAGCTTAGATATATTTATTTATTTTTTATCAGAGTTTAGATTTTTATTAGTCATTTTTGCAAAAATATGCACCTATTTTTTTCGAAAATACTTGTATATAGCTTAGATTTATTTATTTATTTATTTATTTTTTATCAGAGTTTAGATTTTTATTAGTCATTTTTGCAAAAATATGCTGCCGAAGAGCTACAACTCCAAAATAAATACTGAAAATTTGAGGAATGATGGCAAAAGTCGGAGAGTAATAATTCTGGGTATGACCGCATATATTTTCATGGTTAACTATTGAAAAATTTGAAATACACCTGACGATAGAGAGACATCGTTATTCTGCACAGTTTACAGTCGCAAAATAATTCTTGAAGGAAATATTTTCGCTTTATTCAAGACGAGTGAATATTTTATTATTACCTAACGAAGAATTAATATAAAAATTCTTCAACGATTTTTCAAAGGTATTAAATTTTCATTGAACAATATATGATGCGTAGTTGAAAAATTTGAAATACACCTAAAATAATTCTCGAAGGAAATATTTTCGCTTTATTCAAGACGAGTGATTATTTTATTATTACCTAACGAAGAATTAATATGAAAATTCTTCAACGATTTTTCAAAGGTATTAAATTTTCATTGAACAATATATGATGCGTAGACACTGTCTATACGTCTCTACAAGTTAAACCGAAATCAAACATTTAAAAGACAAAAATAAATCAACGAAATCCGAATTATAAATTCTTCGCGAAATTTATACAGTACCGTTTTGAAATATACTGCATCATATTTTTAATCCAATAAATAATGTTGTAAGCTTGAATGTAAATGAATAAATAATTTTATTTACATAAAAATTAAAAAAAAAAATTATTCGTTTTTTCACAAAAAAATTAAAATTGTAATTTGTAAATAAACATTAAAATCAGAATCATGTATATATAAATATGTAATAGAAAAAATATATGCTTTAACTTACTTTTATCATTTGAGGAATTCTAAAAATAAAAAATATATTTATAAATAAAGAATCATAATTTCTATACACAAGACTTCTGAGTTATAAATTAATAGGGTAATTGAATAGAGATTAGACTCATACTTCTGAGGACCTGTTGAGAGGCAGAATGTCTAATTTGAATTATAAAGGAAGAATTTCGTTTAAGTAAATTTTGAATTTACTTAATAAATACTCAAGATTACTTTCGGCTATGATAGATAGGTGGATATGTTTCAGAACAAATATTTGATTGAAGCTGTACGTCGCCCAAGTTTGAAGAAGGCTTTTATATGATTTCTAATTTCCTATTATTGATATTAATTGAAATACATTCTGCATTTATATACAGTATCATCCTTTATATCCGTCATTATTTAGATCACATAATTTATTTATGTTAACATGAAGTCGATACTAGCGGTGATGTTAAAAATTATCATCACGATTCATTGTTTTTACCATCTTCATTATTAAGTCTTCATGTTTATATAATTGCGATGTGGATTTTATGATTTAACTATCTTGCAGATGTGATATGATTTACTACTCAAGTACGAATCCATCTTTATTGTTGCATTAATAATGAAGAACACTCACGCTAAAACTCCACTGTAAAGTACCTAGCAATATTTTGTGATGCCATCGTAAAAAATAAGAACCACATAAAGAATTTTTGTGTAGTGCTTTATGTATATAGTAAAATTAAATCTTCATTCAGTTTGTGACTTTTATATTTTAAATCTTGCTATTAATGTAAAAAATTGTTTAAATAAAATAGTGGCTGCCCTAATAAATCAATGTAACAGGAAATTTATTAAAAAAACAAATATTTGTTCACATTTACCTGACCGATCCAGCTAACGTTATCTAAAGCAGTTTTGATAAAAACTAAGTTACATTGAAATCTTTGAATTTATCATATTAAATACTTTTAATTAAATTCATAAATTGATTTTACATGTATATTAAAAATGAAAAATGTGTTTCTTCTGTGATAAGAAAAACGAAATATTTACAAGATGTAAAAATATACTTTTTTTAAATTTTATTTCCTTTTTAATATAACACTATAAATTTATTCATTCGAATTTTTGTAAATTTTTCCACCATAATTTGATAGTTTGCAAGCAGTTGATTTTTGATAATTTGATTTGATAACATTTTAATACAGAAAGTTTATAATGTCAGTGCACAACTTTAAATATTTTAGTTTTGGAGGTATATATGAGAAGTTAATCTATAAAAAAAGTAAGAGAGATAATCTTTCGGATTTATTGTTGGATTTTTCTAAGTATTCTTTAATTTCTTCATTTACATTTGGTCTGCCAGACCGTGTCGTATGATTGATAGAATCTGTTTCTTGAAACTTTTTGAATAAGAATAATAATAATCAATTTTTGGATTGACGACAAAAAATTGGATAATTATAAGTTCATAAATGTTTTTACAGATTAATTCTATCATGTATAGCTCCAAAATTATAAATATTTAAAATTACACCGAATTTTATAATCACCTTTGTATTAAAAATTAAATAGTTATCATCATTTAAAATCAGTTGATTGCAAACTATCCAATTATGGTGAAAAAAATTTTTTTAATTCAAATGCGTTATAAACTTTCGATGCACTTAATATGTCTGAGATTTGAAATTATTTTTTATTTTTATATCTGTAAAAATCAAAATAATAAATAAAACCTGAATCCAGTCTTCTCTTTTGCAGAGAGTATACAAATAATTGGTTCTAACTCCACCTACGTAGTGCCATCTGGAGCCAACTTTCAACATTTTTTTCAGATGCACTTTTTAGCCTTTCATGATATGATTACATTATGATTTTATTTCATGCTCTCTTCCCAGCTATCCATATATAAAGTATAATAAATTCACGCTGTTGACGTATTTGGAAGTCATACTGGCAACTAATATAAGGAATGGTGAGGATTATTTCGACAGTCAAATGAAGGAGTATGGGACCATATTGGATAATCCATTGGAGGTATGGATTCATTAAAACGTTAAGAATCCCTGTTTTAGACGAATAAAACAAGAAAGATTATTAAGATTTAAATACCGTAAATCATTTAGAAATTTCTAAGCAAATCACTCGCAGAACTTTTTCTGTAGGTTAATTGACAGAAGAAAGTCTAAATGAACTGCAATGAACAAAATAAATTATACAAAAGAAACTCGAGTCAAATATCTTATTTATTAACAAATTTACATTTAAAAAAGTTTTATGTGTTTTTAAGAAACATTTAAAATTCATAACAATCATAGTTATAAACATACTAAAGCACAAGATTATAGAATTGTAATTTAGCATATAAGTAGACATAACTGAATTACAAAAAGTTATCGTTTCACATTAAAATACAAGGAAATCCATATATACAGTCAAACCCCGATAAGACGCCACCATCCGTTTGGTGAGATTTTGGCGGTTAATCGGTGTTGGCGGGTTATTGACAGCACGTGTAGTAGAGAAATGAAAATGAACTCAGAATTTTCCGAAATAGTATAGAAATGAATGAACTCCGGATTTCATTTTCGTTCTATACTACGTTAATTAAATATAATAATAATTAATTAAATTTAATATATTTAGAATCCAAACTTAACATTTCTAAAAACCATATACTTTATAATATAGTATAAGTATGGTATATGTACAATATTATATAGAAAACATGTCCATTTGGTCTTCTGATCCTCTATTTTGAGTTCTCTGTAAAGCACAATGTACACAACTTACTGTAAGTATCCTTATTTGCTCGGTATGCAATAAACGATGGAAACTATCTGCTTCTTACGATCTTAAATTTTCTGCAACCTAGGTTTGAACCAGGCTTAAAGAAACACATTATTAACTGTTAACTCCATCTCTCCCACCCGCTGGTTGCAAATGAATCCTTTTAATATTGTATATAGAGTACCGATGAACTTCGGGATGTAAGTCGCCTCACATGTCCCCGAATTAACGAGGATAAATACAATACCAAAAGGAATATTTGTTCAGACATTTTTATTGGTTGATGGCGGTTGTCGTCTTATCGGGGTTTGTCTATTTCATTAACATAGAGAAGATCCGTTCCGCCAAATTTCTTGGCGGTTAGTGAAGGTGGCGGCTTATCGGTGGGGCGTCTTATCCGGGTTTGACTGTATTTAATGACTATGACCAGATTATAAGACCAAAGTTTATATAAAATTAAAAAATACGCGGTATATTACATTTTTTTAAAATAAAACAAATTCTGAGTTCACATAATTATTTTATATCACTTCCATAAAATGTATATTAATAGTATATATTAATTAAAATATATTTTTAAATTTTCGATATTGAGATCCGCCACGAACTATAGAAGGCGCTACGTGAATGCGCAGTGGCCAGAGAAAGGGTGAACCACACCACACAGAAAACTTGTTCACGTGTTGAAAAGATTCATCATTCGAATAGTTCCAAAAAATCCGCTAGGGGTCATATCGAACCATGGCAAATATCAATAATCTATTAGATAAGAGGAAAATAATAACTTCCATTATTTTAAAATATTTTAAACTGTTGTTTGCATTGGTATTCCTATTGCAGTTGTTTCATCCAAAGTCTTGTATTGAGAATACACACAGCTGTAGCAATATATCTAAACAAAGAATATTCAGAATTTCATTGCAAATTTTGCAATTATATTATTAAGAAATCTGTAATATTTTAAAATTTTATACTTACATCAAAAGCAGTATATAATCCAATGATAAGCACACCAATTGAAAAATACTGTATAAAAAAATTATATAAACTGTTATTAATTGCATATTTGTTTTCAGGAGAATGATGAGATTAATCAGAAATATTCTTTTTTAATTAAAATATTTTTTATATTCTGGATATTCAAACGAAACTAATTTAAAACTATTAAATTAATAAATTAACGTACAGATATACTTACGGCATTAGAAAACATAGAAATAAACAGCAAAATGGTATAGACTATTTGGCTGGCGATGACAAGCGCCATCCATATCATCCAAGGTATCATGTATAAACGTTTATCCTGTAATTTAATAAAAGAACAGAAATTAAAATTATTAGAATTTTTACATATATATTAATGCGATTGGAGGGAAATAGATTATTTTCTTCAAAAGATCCGTTATACATTTTTTGAGTTAGATAACTTACTGGATATACAACGATCACAAGAAAGATTAAAACTACGAATATTATAAAATCATATACTGTTCTTTATATAGAATGCTCCTAAAAACCAAATTTAAATCACAGATGCTACGCATCAAAACAAAGCAAAAAGAGATTATAAAACATGCGTCCAGAAATGTTTTCTGTTCGTGTTAACAGAGTACTATATAAAAGCATAGAATGTATGCATAATCCCTCCAAAAGAGAGCAAAATTAGCCATTCATAAATCATCCAAATAGTTTGCACAGTATTATGATTAATATACAGTTCTTTTTATTTAGTTGATTGTAAGCTACAATTTATTACAGCAATGATAAAATTAATAAGCCTATTAAACTGTAAACTTTTTCACCTTTTGTTATTTTGAAAAGAAGACATTTTTTGGACTCATCTGTATACGGACTTTTTTCTTTTGCTTTGAGGAGTAGCATCTGTGATTTAAATTTGGCCAAATCTTTATATAACACGTTATATATTTCTTCCTGTTAATCAAAATTAATAAGCAGCATCAATTTACTTACTGAAACAACTCTGAAGATATAATGAATGTTATCATGTTAAGATTTTCCATCTCTAGTAATCATACTTAGCCTATTATTATAATATATAACAGGAGTGGCCAAACTTCATTCCACTACGAGCCATACAAGAGAATCTCAAATACATGAGAGCCGGAATCAGTTTCTTTCTGGATCAATAAAAGAGCCACATCAGTTTTTCTGGGTAATCTTAACAATGGTTTGAGAAATAATTATATAATAGTAAACCCGTTGCAGCTCCGCCAGCAACAAAAGAATATGTTGGTGAAGTTGGTGATCGATGAATGATTTTATAATTTAATGATTTCAAAATGTAATGCAATTATTAAGCAAAATTTCTTTATTATTAACAACGTTTGTCTTATTAATTAAGAACATATTTCTATATAAAAACTAATTACGAAATTTTCGGGATAAGTATAAAATATAAATTATAAATTATTTGAAGCATTCCCTGATGATATTGCAATATATAATTAACCATGAGAAAATACATTTTTTCTGAATAAATTCCAATTGAATTCAAAGATTTGTCTTGAATCTTAATTATTTGATTCCATATGCTGATTCCACTGGGAACTTCTTCACTATTCAAATGGAAAATCATGATCACTTGGCACACTTTGATTCGTCTCCTTCCAATCATATTCTCAACGATTAATTTAGCGCTGTTGGATAATCAGTCTGCTGTTGCCTTAGTCCTTAACATTGTTACAATTATTCTGCATTTTATAACCAATTAATTAGGAGTAATTCCAGAAGTTTCTATTGAATTTAATTAAAATTCTCCACTGGGATTAGTGTTTCGACAGTGCTGTTAAAAGATGTCGCTGGGCCCTGGAGAAAAATTTACGTAAGAAAATAATTTAAGATGGGAATTACGTGGGAAAATAATTTAATATAATATAAGATTTCAGATTTTTGATAAAGTTATAAGGTTGGGGCAATTTATTATCCCGTTTCGAACTTTAAACTTCAGCACCTTACTTCTACGATTGATTAGCGCGTAAAAAATTGCAGGATGATATAGGGTCCCTTTGAATCCCGTACCTAGAGAATTTTACCCCATTTCTCGTCGGCCCTGCTTTTGCTGCTCATTTGAAAGTGTATCTGCTTTGAGGCAGACTGCCTGACTGCCAAGAACACCACTTAATTTTTCTTGACATCATTAGACATTCTATCCACTGGCAAACGATAATACATTTTAGAAACAGGAAATTCAGTTGTTTTTCTTGCTCAAATATGTGATGTCAATACATGGTGCATCTAAAGTCGTTCAGATACATTACTATGGGTAGAATTATAAAACCCGCAAAAATTGTACGAAACGAAAGAGATCATCTATAGATAGGTGAAAGTTCATAAAAGAATCAGAGGTGAAATTCGGTACCGTTTTCGAAATATGCATATCTTTTCATACGAATCTTTAACACAATGGAATCAATGACCATGCATTAAATTACGTATGGGTAGAATGGATTGTTAACTCTAATAAATATTCATTATTATAGAATCTACTCGAATATATTACTGATTTGATTCCTGTGTTTTTTGTGATCGTTGGCATATAGTTCTTCTTTAGTTTGGTACTACTTTTATCAGACTTTACAAAATTAAAATTATACCATCTTGCAGTTCGAAATCATCTTGCACGCAATTAATATATCGTCCAGATATACATAACAAAATGGAAGAACACCGAGAATTTCGTTCATTAACCGTTGGAATGTTTGTGCTGCACCACATAATCCAAAATTTAAATATGGGAATTCAAAGAGACCGAATGGTGTGATACTGCTGTTTTTGGTATGTGATCAGGGTGGACAGGTATATGAAAATATGCTCGGACAATATCGACTTTTGAAAAGATATTTTTACCATAAAGCGCATTTGAGAAATCCTGAATATGGGGAATTGGGTAACGGTCTGGTATAGTGCAAGCATTTAACTTTCTATAATCGCCAACTGGGCGGATACTACCTAAGGCTTTTGCTACTACATGTAAAGGCGAAGATTTATTACCATGGAGATTTAGAAGGTCTACATATTCCCTGATTCATTATAAATTGAAATTCTTTTTTGACAGCGTCATAAAGTTTCGGATTTAAACGTCTGGGTTTGCTATGAACAGGTGGACCATTAGTCTCTATATAATGTATAGTATTGTGTTACATGAAAATTATAAATAGAAACAGAACTGCCTTAATATTACTTCACACTATAACCATTAAAGAAGCACAAATTGGCAGGTGTAAGAAAAAAAACAAATAATCTTTTATTACTAACGTTTTCGATGCCGTATTTGCATCCTCTTCAGGCAAAGAACATAACAGAACAGAACATAATAAATTTAAATATAAATACAATTCGAACAAAAAATAAAATAGAATATAAACGCTTTTCTTAACAGAACTATGCAAGTAACCATGGTAACTAACAAATAAACAACTATGCAAATAAAGTTAAAATAAACAGAGATAACCCGGATAGCAAATTAATAAAGTCCGGAGGTAAAAGATGAACATAATAAAAATATATTTTATAACATAATTTTTATGAAGGTTAAGTTCATTCAGTGAATTAAACAACCTCAAAGGCACCAGTCTTACTAAAATAAATCACACAACTAAAGTCCGATGTAAAATTGCACGCTTAAAAAATTAGTCACACATTAATGCAAGAAAAACTTGATTTAGTTACTAGTATTCGTTTTTGTTAAGAGAAATTTCCAAGCATCAGACAACTCTTTTGCCGGTTTGTTAATATTTACGAGGATCTCTTTCCTTTCCACCTCATAGATTTCCAGAGCTTCCGCTAGGGTCGCATGTCGGTCTTTTGTTAAAGGTCTTATCACTTCCACCTTTTCCCAATCTTTACTTATGTCATATTCTAATGCACGTGTTGCTAGGGGTGTAGTTGCACGTCCTTTAATTAGATCTTCCTTATGTTCATCTAGCCTCTTTACAAAATTCCTAGTAGTCACACCGATATAGATCTCATCCACACCTGTGTCATTATTCACAAGAGGCACCTTATATACTCCAGACTTTTGTTTATTTTCAACTCTATCTCACCTAACCTATTAAACAGTGTGGGGTGTCTTTTATAAGCTATTCTTCTATCCGACTTCTGCATCAAGTTTTTAACTAACTTAGAATCCTTCATAGCATACGGGACCGGATGGAAATTGATTTCTTCCACATTTAGTGGTGCTTTTTGTTTAGATAGTGACATCTTTACTTTCTCATAAATGTTTTTTAAGAAACCTCTCATATACAGTATTGGACAAAATTAGAGCAACTAGATATTTTTTGGAAAAAAAAATTTCCTGTAAAGTTTATTGTTGTTATGAAACTATTCTTAATGACATAAAAAATTATATCGATGTTTATTAATTATAAATAACTGCGATGGCTTCGAGAGAACATTACATAAAATTAAATAAGATTCGAACTCATTTATTCAGAATTCAGATTTTAATTTATTTAACCAAAATTTCTTAATAATATTTTTATAATTATTATATTATATGATTCAATTCTAATTTTATCCTATATTATTACTATTTTCTATAAATTTCGTGTAAATTTTCGATTTTATTATTAATATTTAAAAATATGAAGCGCATTAAAAATTGAATTATGGATTATTTTATTGGGTAATATTATCTTTTACATGTAGTATATTGATTAGCTTATCTGAAATCATAAAAACTCGAAAATTGATCTAAAAACAGGTGTAGTTTTTCGATAGTGCTATTCTTGTAAGTAGTCATTATTTAATATTGATTGATAATATAATTTAAAAAAAAAAAAAACATGAAATATTCAGATTACGAAAGTAGAAAAGTTGAACATGAAATTAATAACAAAAAGTCTATTTTATGCATTCCATTAAGCAAACTTATGTTAATTAAATTGACTTAATAAATACAATATTACTCTGATAATACAGAAATCATGAACAATATGATTATAGTTTTATCATACTAAAACTTTATGCATTCCATTAAGCAAACATGTTAATTAAACTGACTTAATAAATATAATATTACTCTGATAATACAGAAATCATGAACAATATGATTATAGTTTTATCATACTAAACGTAAAAAATTAGTTATATCTAAGATGATTCTAAAATATTTTCCGATCGCCTACCTTGAAGCAAAAATGAAAATTCGAATTGAATTTTTTCGGCAATAGAAAAATGTAACCAAGATTAAATTATTTATAAATCAAGATTGGTTAAAATAAAAAGTCTTTTGATATATTCATTAGCCAAAAATATATTCTATAAATAATTTAAAATGCTTTCAATAAAAATAAAAATATATTCAGACAGAATAGAATAATGATTTCAATACTTTCTGAGATAAATAGAAATGATTAGTCCAATTAAAAAAAATTTGTCATTTCCGATTCTGATCATTCTTAAATTTGATTTTATATCTTAAGTTATTCTTTCAGTTGATTGGCTGAGAATAGTCACATGTGTCCTTAGATCAATGACCGTTGTTCCATCTCCTACAAACACGCCTATCGCGATGCTTCTAGTCAATTAACAAATGCAAGCTTCCAAATTTCAATTTATCTGATTATATTATTACGAAGACACACAACATTTCGTTTGCCTTGTTTGCTTCTTTTGTTCATATTTACACATCATTAAAAAATTGCATTCAATACTGTATTCCAGATAGTACACATAAAACGCATTAATTATGCCATTTTATGTTTATATATTGATGTTTTTAATAAATATTTTATATCATTTTTATACATAATCCAATTATTTACAATATTTCTAATAATTTGCTTTTTCATATTCCGTTATTAATTGACAGATTTATGATCTAAGAATTTAAATTAATAGACTCGAATAAACTTTTTCTTAAGAAAAAATTTCATGAGAACGGAATAACAAAAATACAAATACTTAAGTTTAAAAATAATAATGATTGATAAATTTTAAAAAGAGATGATAAATGGTTGCGCATATTTATTACATTTTACAGGTAATTTTTGTATTAGCTTCACTTATCATCGTGATTCTTCAGTGCGGTAAGTAGATCACGTAATCTGAGAGCAATTATCAGACAAGGAGTTCTTATAGTGATTGGTGATCGTGTTAGCATCGATGACGGGAAAGGTATTTTCTAAACCACTTCGACGACTCCACCCTTTGTTCTGTGGCCATCACTTACCACATGACAAATCGAATAAATCTGATCCACCCAACCCTCCAGTAGTCGATTACTCATTGACATGTAATCCAGCTACTAGTATTTAGTTTTTCTTTACAATAAATACTGACATTCTGATAAATATGCGAATCAATTTAAAATGGTTAACAAGTTCTAGTTCAGTAGCAGTAGCTCAATATCATGTATAAGTAGGCTAGTAGCTTTTCTAAAATTTATGTATTTACAGTCAAATAATTTTAAATTAATTAATTTTTAATTTATCTACACAATCTTCGATACATAATAATGAAGGATATTTTTTACAATAATCCATAAGAAAATTTTGAGCAAAATTTAAAATATGAATAGTTAAACTTTATAACAACTTTAATTTTTAATATTAATTTATTATAATTCATAAATTAAATTATGAGAACAATAATTTCTACATTAAAAAAAAAAGGTTTTACGATTAAATGCATTTTCCTTTTTCGTAAGCTATTATTGTAAACAAATTTGATTATGAAAAAAAAAAAAAATACCTTTAAAAATAACGAATAAATTTCAAATTAATTCGTTGTTACATTGTTTCCTAATAATAGGTTATATGTATTTGTATACTGAACAAAGAAAAAGTTTAATGCAATGTAAATTCAAAAATAATAAATTATTATTCATAAATTATTTATCTAAGTACCCTATATAATAAGGAATTAAAATTTACTCGCTCTAAGTACAGTAAAGAATTTAAATGTTATAGTATAATTAAAACAGGCATTTAAAGACACACATTCTTTGGAACAAAGACAGAGAAAGCTGTAAATAATTAATGCTTTGTGCTCTGATAGGTAAAAAGTCTTTCAAAATTAAACAATGACAATAGAATCATTATATTTTTTTAAAAGATATTATGACTTTTGTTTTTCATATTGTATTCAAACAAGCAAGAATAATGAAGGATTATGTACTTTGCTTTGTAAAACCTATAATTTAATGTAATCCTATATGACTTACATAAAGATTGAAGAACTATTACTAATGTGCAAAGGAAATCAAATTTCGTACGCTTTCAAAAGCTCATTAATCACGATTTTAAAAAAATTAAGCTAACAATAATTATTTATTCCAAATCTTATTATTACTATATTCATAAAATTATGTTTAATTATTAAATCATATATAGTTTAGTCGGATATAGTTACTGTATATAATTTTCATATAATTAAGCTGGAACATCCAATCACAACATTTTTATTCAAAAGTATAGGAAAAAAAGGGTTTGTATATCAAATAGATCAGTTTTATATAGCTTAAAGATAAAATTCGTTATTAATATTCACAGTTTATATTCTTAATTTATGAATAAACTCATGATTAAATATTCTTATGCTTACTTCTTGTGGCATATAAAATTTATTTTAAAAACTTGACCTGAATAATATATTATTGAGCTATATTTAAAGTTTTTGTGATTTCTACTTGTTAAATCATATAAAAAATTTTAATTTAAGAATATTATTGTTATCATAATTCGTTTTAAAATCCGAAAAAATTTTATGAATTCATCACTGTTTTTTTAATTTATATTTATTAAATTTAGTCTGAAGTTATCACATTTTATCTTTTATTAGATAGTTTATTTTCCATTAATTTATGCATCAATTAATTATTTAAATAAAATTAATATTTAGTCTAATAAAGGAATAGATTGGTTGCTGTAAAATATTTTAATAATTTTGATGTCTATCGAAATTATTAATTAATTATAAAATAATACTTTGTATATTGCAGTTTAGAATTATTGTTTAGATTAATAAAATATAGTCAATCATTTTTGTTGGATAAATAAAATATAGATGTTAATTTTTCAACCATTTACAGCTAAAAAAGTTTTTTGCTTTTATTGCAATTTCAATTAAATGTTAATTGAAATTGTAATTAAAATTTTAGTTTGTTTAATTTCAATTAAGCAAACTAAAATAATAATTTTAGTAAGTGTGTTATTCCAATTTTAAATTTAATTAATTTATTTTTTTGGACAAAAATTCCTTTAGATGAAAAATAAGTTATTATATTAACTTATTTTTAACGTATTAGTAAATAGTTATTATTTATTAAAACAGTTAATTTAACCATAATTAAGAAATGCATAAAATATTAATTATAAGTATGTAGTCGAAGATAATTAAAAAATTCACAATTTATCCAAAATAATTTAATTATGAATTATTATAATTTAATTACTAGAAATGGAAAACGGATCGATTTGTATATTTTCTACAAGCTAGTTTGTATAAAACGAAGCGATTCCATATTGATAAAAATACAGGAAAAGTTGAAAACACAAAAACACTTTCAAGTAAAATGAAACGAGCGTGGTAAGAATCGAAATTAATTGTATTGATTAAATGCTTTAAAAAGTGGGAAACACAACTACTGTTTTGCCATGCTTGACTAAACCGCATTGTTAAATAAGAAGGAGTGGCTTGAGATCGCTAGCTTCAATAGGATCAATTTTATGTAGGGCGGAGTTATTAGTTAACCAATCGCCTTAGGGTATATTCTAATGTTTGTCATGGCTTCGGGCTTTAGTCACCGCTACAGAACGCTATTGGCAAATGATATCAAAGCGCAACAATATAATAGAACTGACGTTTTGTAAGCTCATTTCTGAATAGAATGTTGTAGAGTATTGAATTTAACAGAAATGACATTGAAAAGGAATACTTTTATATATTTTATAGGATAAGTTTGATATAAATGAATTTATAAGAAGTTGCTCATGGTCAAATTTAATCATTTGATCGAAATTACAATATAAAATAAATATCAAAATTCCTATTCCAGCAATAAAAATTTTTTATTTAATATAAACCTGTCTTCATGAAATTACAATTCCAGAATTCTTTAATTTCGTTATGCATATAATTATTATAATATTTTTTGGAGGATTTTTTTTTTAATAAAATTTAAAAATCCTAATGTTGCTTTAGACAAGAGTTATACTTACTAATATAATTTCGTCATAAAATAATTGAATATTTTTAATATAATAATTATCATTTTTTTATAGGAAGAATGTTACTGATAATTTTAACGAATATTAAATATTGTATTGTATCGAAACAAAATAGCACAGAAAATTAATTTCTATTTTATTTTAATTCAAGTGTATAAGATTAATTTATGCTGAATTAACTTTAAATATTAATTCTAAATCATTTGAAATAGTAGAAATTGAAAAATTAAGCATAAATAAATCATTTAAAAGTTATCCTCCTATTTTATTCATAATTATTCGTTTCTTTATTATTTTATATATCATGCATATCAGTTATATTGTTTATAAGCTTTAATATATTAAACAGAAGCAGAAATTAAAAAAAAAAAGAAAAATATTATTCGTACCCATTCTCTGATCAGTATAAGTGATAGAATATAAGTATTATTTAAAATGTTTTTAACGTTTAGCTATCTTTAATTGTTCCTTAACATTATCTAAAGAAAAGTTTTTTATATAGTTTGAATTGTTTCAATTTAATATGTTTGTATTTTCTTTCTCTTCTTTTTTAATTCGTATCAGAAGTTGTTCCAAAAAGTTGAAGAAATGGGATTCAGTCCGTTAAACTGTTTGCTACGAGTCTGAAAATCCGGTATAAAATCTATAAAATTATTAATAAGGCAGTCATCTTTTATGAAAGATGTAGGCCTATAATGAAGATTGCCATCAAAAATTTTCAAAATACAATAAGACCCCGCTTAACGCTGTTTTTTTCCAAATTCAATATTTTTGTTTTGATTCACTTTTTGCGGTTTTTCAAACCGTTATACTCACATAATTTTTCGGAAATGAAGAGCAAAAGGAACTTTCAACGGATTTTCTCAAAACAAGTTTTAGCCACTGTTACAGAAATTATGGATCAGTTTATACAAAATGATCCAAATTTTAATAGAAGTTCAAGGGCAAAATGAAATGTCATGGTTGCGATGTCTGGCTATCGACAATTGTTTTCTGAACGAAAGAGGAAAAGGCAAACGACGTTAGATGATTTCTTAAATTAACTAAGAAACAAAAAGTATCAAATGAGGAGGAACCTTTCTCATCACAAACATAAATTATTTACTCGAATATTCTTGATTTTCATAAATGATTTATGAATACAAATCGATATTAGCAATAAAAAATGTCTATAATTAATGTAATACAATAATAATAATAATAGTTATAAAATAAAATAATAATACATATATTTTTTTAATTCACTGTCCTGTTTCACCTATCTCCATTTTTTACCGCTGTTTCGTTTAGCGCTTGATTTTGTTGGAACGTATCTCCCACTTTAAACAGGGTCTTAATGTAATTATTAATGAAGACTTTGTCTATCTAATATTATGAATTATTTTAGCAGCATGTCAATATCAGAAATAAAATAATCTCACTTTAAAAAAATCGATAGGTATATTGCATTAAGAAATATTTATTGTACATTTATTATACCCTATTTTTAAAGAGAATTACTTTAATTATAAGACTAAAAATTTTAGGCCGATAGTTTTACAACAGAAATGTTAAAATTAAAATAATTATAAAACGAAAAATAATAGAAATTCATTAAAACATCCAATTACAAAGTTATAGAGAAAGGGGAAATCTATCGACTGATATTTAAATCATTTTTTTAGCTCGAACGTGGACTATAAAAAAACAAAGTAAAAACAATAAAAAAAAATTTACAAATTTATAAATAACTAAAAAACTATAAACGATAAGTATATATGGCAAGCGAGAAAAATATTCAAAATTAGAAACCACATCGAATGGTAAACAGAATATAACAATAAATGAAAATATTAATATTGGTCCACCTAGGTGAACTAGCTGACATTCTCGATCTAAGAGTGACAAGTCCACTTAAGTGACCTCGCTGACGTTTTGGAGATTAGGTTATTAATGACGGTTATAATTCTTATGAACGCCAAATTAAATATATTAAACTACATAAACTTTTCCAACTCTCTTAAAATAATTTTCTGTGCATTGTTAGAAAAGCATCATTTTTGTATTCTTTTTTCTTTAATTTATTTTAATTATTTTTTAATATTTAGCACAAGAACAAATAAAATTTAGAAAAATATGTTTATGATTATAAAGAATTTTTTTCCGAATCATTTGCCGATTTTTTTTCTTTAAAGCTAGTTTCCAAACTTTAGATAGCAGCGCTTCGTTTCTTACGAAAAAGTTCGTTCTCTTCCTCTTTTCATATAATAACTTATAAAAAAGATTTTTTTTCTTTAAAGCTAGTTTCCAAACTTTAGATAGCATCGCTTCGTTTCTTACGAAAAAGTTCGTTCTCTTCCTCTTTTCATATAATAACTTATAAAAATGTTAGAATCTATGGAATTTATAAGTCAGCATTTATGAAAGAATAATTTTCGAGAGCTTTCACTAATTTTCACGATTAATTCACGTTTCCTATATGTTATCTAACGATTCTTTTCATCTCGTATTGAATAAAAATCATTTATTTCAACTATTTACCTATATCTGATAGCAATAACTATTAAAACTAAAGATAAAATTTTAAGTATCTCAGAATTAGGATAATTTGCTGATAAAATAGAGAATAATAAGTGCATTATGTAACTTTTAATGTAATATGTCTATATGCCTATAAACTTTTTTAAAAGAAAGACTGTTTGATCGGGTTTAGACTCGAGTAGAATTATTCGGCAATATTGATTTTAAACAGATAAATAAAAAAAAATAGAGTTAACAGTATAAACTTAAACACGAATCACGAATCTTAATATTTTTTAAACTGATTTATTAATTACATTCTTAATACAATCAATTCTCGTTATTCGCGGACTCCGTATTCGCGTATTCGACTATTCACGAAAATTTATTTGTAACCACAAAATCAATGTTCGTGGAGGTTTCGCGCTTATTCGCGGATTCATGTTAAGAGGCGAAAATACTGTTACCAATGTAAACTCTCTCTCTCTCTCTAATAAAGAAAGTTATTTATTAACAAATATATTCTTAGTCCTTGAATCGGTTTGTCGGAAAATTTCTCATTACCTATCTTTGCTCACTCCACACACCGCAGATAGGCCAAAAGCCTGTTCATATTGTCCACAGGTCCCATAGAAGAATGTGCTCCTATGCTTGAATACCTCCTCAAATTTAGGAGCCTAACTTCCTGCGCATTTGCTCCTTATGCCGAAATTTTAGAAGATCTCAGGCAAAAAGCGACACAGACAAGGCTGATGCAGTTTTTCAACGTACTTCAGAAAGACGGTTGTGTCAGATGTCATATCAAACATCTTGCAACATCAAAAAAAAAAAAAAAAAGATTTTATTTACTACATAGTTAATGTTTTAAAAAATTAACTAAAGATTACTGTAATTATAATACTGTATACAGTACTGTACACTGTAATTATTTGTAAGTAATGTAATACATATTAAATAAGGTGTGTGTAAACAGAAAAATACACAAACCAAGTATGAAATTGTTGGGAAGAAAGGTTTGCAGGAACCTAACTGTATATTTCCTATAGGCATAACGGTTCACTATTCACTAATTCAATATTCGCGAAGAATTTACAGAACGTAACTACCGCGAATAGCCAGAATTGACTGCATATTTTTAAATTTTATTATTCAATATTAAATTAATACTTCATAAATACATACATTATTTTGTTTTAATATTCTTGAAATTGAGTGAAATCATAAGATGAAGAATTCAAATTAAACACATTTATCAAAGTATGAGAAACCGTCCTAAGGATAAGCAAGATTCTTTCAAGAAACGTGAATTAAAAATTTTGAATTTTAAATTAAATAATAAGCTTTAACTAATTTTCACAATTAAATTTTTAATTGTGAAAATTAGTGAAAGCTTTTGAAAATGATATTTTCATAAATAGCGATTTATAAGATCCATAGATTCTAATAATTTTATAAAGTTATTAAAACATATATGAAAAGAGGGAGAAGATGAACTTTTTTTCGTAAGAAAGGAGGCACTGCTTTATAAAGTTTGGAAATTGCTGCTTTAGAAAGAAAATCGGCAAATGATTCGGAGAAACAATTTTTTATAATCAAAAACATGTTTCTAAATTTTATTTATTCTCATGTGCTAAATATTAAAAAATAATTAAAGTAAATTAAGGTAGAAAGAATACTAAAAAACATGCTTTTCCAACAATGCACAGAAAATTATTTTAAGAGAGTTGAAAGAGTTTAATATATATAAATTAACTTTCATAAGAATTATATCCGTCACTAATAGCCTAGTTAATCTAAATCTGTCGGACTAAAATTTTAAGTCTCAAAATTAAAGTAATTCTCCTTTAAAATAGGAAATAATAAATGTACAATGTAATTCTTAGTGTAATTTGTCTATCGGTTTTTAAAGTAGATTATTTTATTTCTGTTATTGACATATTGTCAATTGGTACAGAAAATCAACTGTTTTGATGTAAAGGGACCCGTCACTGTTATGTAGGATGGAATTCATGTAAATAAATAAATAAATAATTTACCAATGAACTTTTCTTCTTTTAACAAAGAAAAGTTTAGTAATCAAAATATTGTAATCTAAAAACGTTGTTTTGGGTAAAAATGATATTTATTGATTGTAAATATTTTTATTGTTAAAAGAATATTTATTAAATTATAGAGCCTATGTATTCTATCAGTAAAATATTTTATTTTAGGCAGTCTTTCTTAATTTTTTGAATAAATATTCTTTAGACTTGATGAATGATCGCCTATAAATTCGATCGAATTAATACTCTTATTGATTCCCAGTATCAGTTTGTTACGAGTCACTTTACAGTCATATCTGATGCAAGTTTTCTATTGTTTTGGCAGATTTTATAATAATAATAAATTATTATTCAAAATTTTTGTTGTATAATCTACACGTACTGTGCGTTTTTGTTTTTTAATTAAAATTTTTAGGATTTGTCTAAATGCAATATAGAACATTATATAGATAGATCATAATAAAAATATTATATACTGTATCTTTATTAAAATAGAAGTTCTCATAAAAATTGCTTGCTTAAAAAGTAATTATTGTCTTATTATTTCATGAAATAAAATTTTAAAACTATCGAGCTTAATTGGAATATTTTTTTAATAGAAGGAAAACAATAATTTTCAATTCTTTACAGTAAATTACAATAGGCCTACAGTAATGCAATTTTTGCGAATTTGATTATTTTGAGTCTCCCGTCAATAATTATATCGAAATATTTTAGAGATTTGTGGCCTATTGTAGAAAATTACAGACAATGCGGATTGACTAGAAAATGTAAAGAAAACTAAAAAAAAAAAGTTTAGTAAATTATAGATGCATAAAATTTATGTATTATTAATCTATTTTACATTTTTGTGTTATAGTCAACATTATTAAGAGTTAAGATTTCGGGAGCTTAGAGATATTTGCAGTTTTCCACTTTCACGGGGATTTTACGCCTCTAACCTCCCCAAATATGATGGCTCACTGAATATACAGGGTGAAGAAAAACTTCGTCGTAAAATTTTGTATACTGATAGGGAACCTCGAAGAAAAGTCGAAAATGTCTGATGAACATATAGTCTAAATAGCACCGTTTTCGAATTATAATTCTTTAAAACTAACCAATGATCATCGAGTATACAAAGCGTCAAGACGCGTCGCGTCTTATTAGCCGGTAGTAAATAGGAGAGCGACGCATCGTGACGCTTTGTGTACTCGATGATGATTGTATAGCTTTAAAGAGTTATAACTCGAAAACGGTGCCATTTAGATCATTATTATTAGAATTCAAATCTGTTTGATAAAATACAATGGAGAAATGAATTAATTTTAATTAATAAAAAGAATGCGTTTTGACAGACCAAAAATATTATTAAAATATAAAATTATTTAGGAAAAATAACAATACCTTAAGCATATTCTTGATATCAATATTTTTCTATTAATAGTTGTAAGTCTAACAACATATCGTTGAATGCTTAATATGATAATTAAATATATATATATTAAAATTGGATGCAAAAATTTAATTCCAGAAACTATTGATATATTTACTGATATATATTTTATCTCGTGAATATATCTATACAAAAATTGTTTTGAGAAAGAAATAAAATGAATTTTCTCTTTACAATTTGTTTTTCTAAATATTTATACAATCACACCTCGATTTATGCTGCTTCGACTTATGTACATTTTGAACTGTCATTATTCCCTAAAGTTTCAATGTTAAATTTGGAGTAATGGCTCTTCAACAGCGTATTTTTGAAAAGAAAAAAAAAAAAAATTTTCTTTTTTCAAAATAAAGCCTACAGTATTCTTTTTAGTTAAAAATGCTTCATTTATGTTAGTTTTTATACAGTATATATAATACTTTCAATGTATTGATAAGTAAAAAAAGCAGTGCTTATTAACGTATATATGTTTGGATATAAAATATATATCTATACATATATAAATATTTAATTATAATCGAATTAAGTGTTTTAAATCAGGATCAAAAAAGTGAATTCTAATCAATTATTATTTAATAACTAATATCATCCGTAAATTATTTTTATTTATATATACTTATAGATTTATTATAAAAAATCATATCGTCTTCGAAGTGTTTGTAACGAAACAGGTAATGCCAATTCAGATTTAAATATTTTGGCTACTTTAAACGGGCTATCCTTTCCAAATTTTCATCTTCTTTTTGAATAATCAGTCTTGATCGTCCTTTCGTCTTTATTGCAAATATCGTTCTTATATCTGCATAGTTTCTGCAAATTTTCATAACTGTGGGGTAGTTACTCTAAAAAATGTCGAATATTTCTTTAACGGATTTTTCCTGTTCGCGATTCTTAATTATTAATTTTCTGATACTTTCAGATGTTGGTTTCAGCATTATTCATAAATTAGTTCGGTCCAAATTGAAACTAAAGTTAACTTCGTCGTGTAAAAACAATGCAACAAAATTGAAAACTGTTCCAAACGATTTTCATTGATTAAATATTTAGTATCAATTGATCGTAATAAATTATCAAACGATGTTTTATTTCGTTTTCATGACAATTTTTACAACTTTTTCTTCGGATTATACAAATCCGCGTTTTAGGAATCCGTTTTATACAGGGTCTACAGTATACCGTATATTTTAAAATGTGCTATTTTTATAACAATACAATTAATTTTATATATAATAATCTGTAAATTAAATATCGATATTTATCCTACTGATTCTGTTATTTATTTCAAATGTGTAACAATTACGATATCGAAATAATTCTTCTATTTCGGTCTTTCGATCAATGTTGCTTTCGATATCGTAAAAATAGCACATTTTGAAATATACTCCTGTATACTGTAGACTAGGGATGAGCAATCTTTTTCTATGTAAGAGCCACATTTAAAACTTTCCAACTGACGCGAGTCATATACAAGAGAAAAAAGAAAAAATACGGGTAAGTCGCAATTATTTATTCATATATGATTATAAATTAACATAAGTTTACTTAATGTGACTTCTGGAATTGATATGAACGTAATATATCCTGATATGAATATTAATCACTGATAGTTTTAAATTATTTTTTGAGATAGATCTGTTAGCTGATTTCTTGTTTTACTTTTTACTAAACTCATGGCGGAAAAAATCTGTTTACTGATATGAACATAATATAACCTGATATGAATATTAATCACTGATAGTTTTAAATTATTTTTGAGATAGAGTCTGTTAGCTGATTTCTTGTTTTACTTTTTACTAAACTCATGGCGGAAAAAATCTGTTTACGCATAAGTTGTAGAAAATAACGATAGAATTTTTGTTGAATATTTCCATAAATTGAGAAATTGATTTTCTTTGATAAAAGTTTTATAAAAATTCACCAAATTTTTTCTATAAAAGTATATTTCAAATCTAAATTATTTTACAAGTCTATTATTTTCAATTGAACTTCATTTGATCCATTTTCTATATTTATTCAAAACGGTGCTGTAAAAATCCTTATTTCGTTTTCTCCGATAAGGAATTTTTTATTTTATTTATTTATTTTGTAATATTTTGAGCGATGCGGGCTGCACAAAATATTATGCCGACCGCATGGGGTCAGGGGAGCCAATCTCTGCTGTACATAAACCTCTATATAAAACGAATTCCTAAAACGCGGATTTGTATAATCTGACAAAAAGTTATTAAATATTAAATACAGTCAGTTCTCAGTATTCGCGGATTCCGTATTCGCGTATTCGACTTTTAGCGAAAAATTTTTTGTAATCACAAAATCGATATTCGCGGAGCTTTCGCGCTTATTTACGGACTCCTGCTGAGCGGCGAAAATATTGTTATCAATGTATACTCTCTTTCTCTCTCTAATAAAGGAAATGGTTTGTTACCAAATGGAGTCTCTGGATCGGTTTGCCGGAAAATTTCTCATTACCTATTTATTTACGGACTCCTGCTGAGCGGCGAAAATACTGTTATCAATGTATACTCTCTTTCTCTCTCTAATAAAGAAAATGGTTTGTTACCAAATGGAGTCTCTGGATCGGTTTGCCGGAAAATTTCTCATTACCTATCCTATACTTGAATACCTCCTCAAATTTAGGAGCCTAACTTTCTGCGCATTTGCTCCTTATGCCGAAATTTTAGAAGATCTCAGGCAAAAAGCGACACAGACAAGGCTGATGCAGTTTTTCAACGTACTTCAGAAAGACGGTTGTGTCAGATGTCATATCAAACATCTTGCAACATCAAAAAAAAAAAAAAAAAAAGAATGTACCCTTATGTTTGAATACAGCTTCAAATTTAGGCGCCTAACTTCCTGCGCATTTGCTCCTTAAGCCGAAATTTTATAAGAACTGAAGCAAAAAGCGACACAGACAAGGCTGACGCAGTTTTTCAACGCAGTTCAGGAAGACAATGTGTCAGCTGTCATATTAAACATCTTGCGACATCAAAAAACTATCAATAAAAAAAAAAAGATTTTATTTACTACATAGTTAATGTTTTAAAAAATTAACTAAAGATTACTGTAATTATAATACTGTATACAGTACTGTACACTGTAATTATTTGTAAGTAATGTAATACATATTAAATAAGGTGTGTGTAAACAGAAAAATACACAAACCAAGTATGAAATTGTTGGGAAGAAAGGTTTGCAGGAACCTAACTGTATATTTCCTATAGGCATAACGGTTCACTATTCACTAATTCAATATTCGCGAAGAATTTACAGAACGTAACTACCGCGAATGGGCAAATCCAGGAGAGATGGTGCGGCGGGAGAGACGGATTAGATAAGTATAATCACATTCTGGAGTCAAGATTATATTGTGGTAATGATTATGGCATACAATAACTGCTATTCATTTGTTTGAACAGAATAGTCACTGATGTGCTTTCTCTAAGATAATTAAAATCCAAATTAGAGTAAAACCAGGAGAGATGGCGCACCTATTTTTTTTTGTTTGCTGATAAAAATTATTAATAATCATAATAATCATAATCAAAAACGTTTATCATTCAAAATAGCTTACCAGAATTGACTGCATATTTTTAAATTTTATTATTCAATATTAAATTAATACTTCATAAATACATACATTATTTTGTTTTAATATTCTTGAAATTGAGTGAAATCATAAGATGAAGAATTCAAATTAAACACATTTATCAAAGTATGAAAAACGGTCCTAAGGATAAGCAAGATTCTTTCAAGAAACGTGAATTAAAAATTTTGAATTTTAAATTAAATAATAAGCTTTAATTAATTTTCACAATTAAATTTTTAATTGTGAAAATTAGTGAAAGCTTTTGAAAATGATATTTTCATAAATAGCGATTTATAAGATCCATAGATTCTAATAATTTTATAAAGTTATTAAAACATATATGAAAAGAGGGAGAAGATGAACTTTTTTTCGTAAGAAAGGAGGCACTGCTTTATAAAGTTTGGAAATTGCTGCTTTAGAAAGAAAATCGGCAAATGATTCGGAGAAACAATTTTTTATAATCAAAAACATGTTTCTAAATTTTATTTATTCTCATGTGCTAAATATTAAAAAATAATTAAAGTAAATTAAGGTAGAAAGAATACTAAAAAACATGCTTTTCCAACAATGCACAGAAAATTATTTTAAGAGAGTTGAAAGAGTTTAATATATATAAATTAACTTTCATAAGAATTATATCCGTCACTAATAGCCTAGTTAATCTAAATCTGTCGGACTAAAATTTTAAGTCTCAAAATTAAAGTAATTCTCCTTTAAAATAGGAAATAATAAATGTACAATGTAATTCTTAGTGTAATTTGTCTATCGGTTTTTAAAGTAGATTATTTTATTTCTGTTATTGACATATTGTCAATTGGTACAGAAAATCAACTGTTTTGATGTAAAGGGGGTCACCCGTCACTGTTATGTAGGATGGAATTCATGTAAATAAATAAATAAATAATTTACCAATGAACTTTTCTTCTTTTAACAAAGAAAAGTTTAGTAATCAAAATATTGTAATCTAAAAACGTTGTTTTGGGTAAAAATGATATTTATTGATTGTAAATATTTTTATTGTTAAAAGAATATTTATTAAATTATAGAGCCTATGTATTCTATCAGTAAAATATTTTATTTTAGGCAGTCTTTCTTAATTTTTTGAATAAATATTCTTTAGACTTGATGAATGATCGCCTATAAATTCGATCGAATTAATACTCTTATTGATTCCCAGTATCAGTTTGTTTACTGTGTTTATAATTTCACATGAAATACTCCATAATTCATCTTATAAATTATTTCATAATAATAATAATAATAATAGTAGTAATCCATAATAATACATTCTTCTACAGTACTAGAGAGGTTCTGAGAAACAACTCCGAACAATCTTGTTTCCAAAGAATGACCGTAATCCATAATAATACATTCTTGTACAGTACTAGAGAGGTTCTGAGAAACAACTCCGAACAATCTTGTTTCCAAAGAATGACCCAAAAAACTAAACACTTTAAAATTCGATGACGCATAAAAACAAAATGATACTTGAATGAACTTAAATTAATTTATAATATAAGATTAAGTTTCAAACACACTTTAATAAAGTTTTATTTGTGGGAATATATAGTCTACTGTTTTATTTATCTTGAGAAAAATATATTTTCTTACTGTTAACTCAAAATTGTCCGATCAAATAATATTTTTAATATAAAATTATTTTTTATTGGGTACGTAAATTGATTTTATCGCATTCTCTCTGTTAGAATGATTCTATAGTATATAATAAAAAATCAAAAAAACAGTGTTTTGGATTTTAATAGAAAAATTTTAAGCATAATTATATTCTTCGTTTTAAGCACATTCAATAAATTTTATAAGCTAAATCAATCAATATTATTGTTATTTATCTTTGTTTCTAGTAAATTATAATTTATTAATTATATGAAAGAATAATTATTTCAGATATCGACATATTGTCGAACTAATCTAGCAAATAATAATTCAAATATTAAGAGAAGAAAAATTAAATGATCAAAATACTGTAATCCAGAAAAAAATCTTATACATAAATAATTAAAAGTATTTCTTTACTTATTTGATAGTAATTTTCTACCAATATGCCTATTAAAAAATAAAAAGAGATATAAATTTATCCAATGATGATTAAATAATTTTATAATAATAATAAATTATTATTCAAAATTGTTGTTGTATAATATACACGTACTGTGCGTTTTTGTTTTTTAATTAAAATTTTTAAGATTTGTCTAAATGCAATATAGAATATTATATAGATAGATCATAATAAAAATATTATATACTGTGTCTTTATTAGAATAGAATTTCTCATAAAAATTGCTTGCTTAAAAAGTAATTATTGTCTTATTATTTCATGAAATAAAACATTTCTAGCTCCATCCTATATTAGATAATTAATTTTCGCTGTATTGTTAATTAAGAAATTTTAATATGCTTAAAATCTCTAAAAAACTAAATTAGAAAAGCTTCGATATATTCTTTATATAAGAGTTAGACTAATTTTTAAACTTTCTTCTAAGAAACTGTGTACTAATTTAATTTTCTTTAATCATATACTCGTTATTTTTTTATGTTTTTTTAAATAGGTACATGCTTATAATAAACCCAATTATTTCATGATTACGCACGAAATAAGATGTTTTAAAATGTTAAATATTATAACATTTATTTCACGAGTAATCATGAAACGAAAACTATAATAAGCAATTTTTATGAGCAATTCTATTGTGTCCCCTTGAAACTGTAATTATATACAATAAAGTTTCTAAAGGGAAATATTTTATGAGAACTTCGACCGTATTTTAATCTTATTTGCTATTTAACCAGCATAAAAAGTACAAAAAAGAATATTTTAATAGATAAATCTTTAATTATTAAACTATAATTTTAAAATTGAAGTCACTTATGATTTTAAGTCTTTTAAATAACTTAAAAATTGCAAATACTTTTTCGTCTTATTTTAAGTAAATTTATCAGATTTTTCTTGTTGGTTTAATTGCTTCAGGTTTAAGATGCATTTTAATGAAGTTGTTTAGTTTGACAGTTATGAACAACAATATGTAAACGGATGTAAACCTAATAATTATAGACATATATATTTGGTTGCCTTAGGGCATAATTACACAATATATTTTCACAAAGATATTAATAAAGGCTTTACTATAAATTTATCTATATTAAGCTTGTGTTCAAAAGATAAAAAAAAAAACTGATCCCAAAACAGAACAAAGTATATTTTGATTCGAACAACGTAAAAAATATTTTATTTAACAAAATATAATGATAACAGTATTTAATGGCATTTCAAGAGCAATTTTTGTTGAAGAATAGAATTGGGTAAATCATATTTATGAAAAACTTTGATAAGTCTAGAAATATATTATTTTTCCGATAAACATTTATTTTAATTACTTCGGTATTTCATAATTTTCAATAGCAATAAATTTAATAATTTAATATCATGTTTTTGTTTTATTAAGTTGTTCGAATGAATACAGTTTTTAAATATAATTTTTTAAATATTGTAGATATTCTAAATTATATACACATATATAAACTTATATATTTAAATATACCGATTATAAACAAAATTTTTTCCATTAAATATGGATTTTCATATACATAGGTTTGAATATTTTATAACTGATTAAAATACGTTTTGGATTTTTATAAAATTAAAAATTTGTAAAAATTAATCGTTTTCTTAGCTAATATAACCAATTTTTACAAGTTTATAACTCAAAAAATGACCTAATTTCTTACGAGGAGAAAGTAGGATGCTCTAATACTATTCATTTACAATAGCAAAATTATAATTTTAGTTAATTTTAAAAAAGAAAATATAATCGAAAATTATTTAATGTGGAAATTTCGCGATTATATTCGTCATGCTGAATAATTTTCAGGGAGTTAGTTGCTCTAGGCCTAGGATAGAAATTCACTTACCATCGACAACTACGATCGAAACAATGCAAGCAGGTCTTACGTTAAGGTTTTGTTGTTTCAAACCTAATGGGGGAGTTTCTCAGCTTTACTAGGCCATAGGGGAGAAAATTTGTTTCAGTCACGGGAAAGCGCTAACAAGACAACTAATTCGATTAAATGAGTTGGTTTCGTGACTCCTTTTAACCTGAAAGGTCATTAAGGTTACTTGCATCCCCACGGTCTAATTTATGCTAGTAAATGGAAGATTTCTTAAACCAGCTTCTAGTTTTATAGATTATAATTCATTTTTGATATTAAAAAAATACAAGAATGAAACAAAAATAAGAACAATCTGAGTTGTATTTATATTACTGTACTTGAATAATAACTGAGAGAGATAAAAGTTAATTTTAAATTTTATTTCGCATCTCTCATTTAATTTTCATATTTTCTATTTTGAAAGATTTGATATTGCTGCAATCTCTTATTGTAATAAAACAGCTTGTCATTAACATTAAAAAAAAAAAAAATAAAACTATAAATATTTTAGCAGTTTGTTTATTGCAATTCACTAATATTTCAGTTGATTCATTTGATTTATTTCTCGAATTTAAATAAATAGACTATTAATAAAGTTATTTTATTTTTTAGTTATAATAAATTTCGCATTTAAGTTTTCGCCTATTTAATAGCAATTAAAATTATCAGGTTTTAAAAAAAAGTTAATTTAGATTATTTTGTATTCGTGTTTTTGATTTTAAAAGAAAATCCTACAATTTTTAATGAGGTAAATTACATACTTTTTTTGCATCCAATTATATATATGATCGATGATTTTGAATCGGTTGTATTTATTAATTCGATATCATTTATATCGATGTAAAAACAAAAGTTTTTTATAGAGGTTGTTACTACATTTATAATATAATCTTGTAATTTTATACTTTTCATAATTACATACAAGCTATACGTTTGTATCCACAGGAGACACTATGATTGATAAACGACCTCGAGAAATATGTAAAAAGATAATTTATTTATCATGTTGAAGGCATATTAAATTTTTTTTTTCAGTGTTTATTCTCATTATACGAATAAAAAGTTTAAATTATATATATATATATTTTCCTTCCTTTCTGGAATGCAGTATATTTTAACTTTCTTTTATGATCGGATTTGGTTTATAATCAAATTTATTTGCATTCACGAATAATAATATTGATTAATATTATCAATTATTAGGAAAAACATGAATATTAATCCATTTTTTAATTGTATATAGTCTATATATAATTAAAAATACTTTTATAATATTTTTATGCAACCTAAAGTAAATATCATCATGACTTATAATTACCATTATTCTGTATTTCAATTATTGTATTCAAAATATAACTAGCAATATAAATTTTATTAGTATACTAATAAAATTTATATTGCGAGGTATATACTACAAGGTAAGAATATTAAATTGTACAAATGTATTAAACATTATTTGAATTCTCTATTCATCAATAGTGTCTTTCTCAATAGAGATTTCCTGTATTTCGCTGTGAATTCAAATTCTACTTAGATGTTTGTATTTATAACTTTGAAGATGATTGTGGTAATTCTAGAGACTGTATAGTTTATCTCTTGAAAAGCTAAATTAATGATAAATATTGATAAATTAATTAGTGTAGAATTCCGATTAATGTACTTAACGGAACAACACCCCAGGCCGGATAAGCAAATGACCAGTTAATCCGAAAACATATGCAAAATACAATTTATAGGTTATAAATTAAATTTAAAAAATATATTTTGTTTATAAATGTTTATTAAACATTTACTTAGATAAAAATGTCGGTAATCTTCGTTTGTCTTTTTGATTTAAGTTCGTTTTTTGAAGAAATCACGCTATTTTTTCTTAAGAATTATATCAATGGCGGATGAATTATTTTGCTGTTCGATATATCTTATCGCATTTCAAGAGCTTTCTTATTCATCTTTTATTTTAGTTGCTGTTTTTTTATTTTAATTATTCTTGAGTTGGTGTCTTTTTTTTTATCTCTGTATTTATAGATCCACGAAAATGTGGACGGTTAAAGCCAGAAAGGATAAGAGAGAGTTTACTGCATAATAATAAATGTATTTTAAAAATATTTCTATTAATAATATCGTTCTTACTTTTCAAAATGTCCGAATTGATTAATTAATTAAATTATATTCACTCTCATAATAAGGAAAGTTGATTCCATATAAAAGAGCATCATGTTTTTTTTTTTAATTAATTTGATTTAAATATTGGTAAAATTATTGTATCGCTAATATACTTAATAATTTGTGCACTATATACTGTATAGTATTATAAATTGTCCAATATAATAAAAATTTAGGCTAAAATTTGTAGTAAATATAATTTAGTTTATATGTGGTATCATTGAAATAATCTAGTTTTATCAAAAATATATTTTAGATATTGTAATTAAAATTCTTAAAAATTATTTTTATTCGCTGATAATTTAAATTATCACAACTTAAATAAGTTTATTTTGCGTGTACAGTTTAAGTTCACCATAATTGAATATTATTTTCAAGCTATTTGGAATTTTTCTTCAGAAATTTTGTAAGGCATTATGATTTTAAGTATAATAATATTATACGAAAAATTAATAAATAAATCTAAAAAAATAATTCGAAAAAATAAATTTAAAATTTTATTTATTTATTTATTTATTTCTCTTTTATTTCTGTCAACGTACAATAAAGTACAATAAGAGCCCCCTGTAAAACAAAAAAACCCAACAAAAAAATAATAAAAATACATATAAAAAATGACAAAAATACATACAAACAGAGTTAAGAATGATTCATGTTAGGGTAGAGCGGGGCTAGTTGAGCATGTTTTGGTTTGAAGGCATATAAATATTTTCCCAGCTCTTTTCAACCAATGGTACGCGTATCACTGGTAGTACTGAAATTTTTGAAGTTTTAGTTATGATAGTATAGTACACATTTATGAAAAGGTTGAGAACAGCTGGTTAATATTAGGTCATCATAATGAGCTCATTCCTGAATAAACTAGTTAAATCATATCGCGCCATCTGTGGACTAAATTATAAAACGTCGACTAAATGCTACTAAATATTCACAACTAGATTTTATTTAAACTATATAATAATACTAATTCTACTATAATTCTACTTTACATAATTTATTCAGTTTTATTACAACATACTGTATTATTATTTGTATTATTAATATATATAGTAAACATGCATATTAAACTGGATCTCATAAATGGGAGTTTTCCACAGATATAATTAGAAATATTTTTAATATCTGGAGAAATGAGTATGTCATGCATTGGCCTAATGTTTAACAAATCATAAAGATCTTGTTTATTAGAATATTGAGCATAGAGGATATAATGAATTGTTTTCACTGTATTTAAGTAAAGTAATAAATTAAATCATAAAAATAAATTTATTTTAAGAAAGTTTTTTTATTTTGTTCAGAAAAGAAATAAGTTATCAACTTATCTCAAATTTATGATAAGTATAATATAAGAGGAAGAATTTCATCAACTGAATTAAAACTTTTTGAATGTTCGAAAGGATCCGTAACTAATCAGATATATAATGATGACATTCTGGAACTATATATTTTATGTTTTGCTGATAAAATATATGAATTTTTTGCAAACCGAGTGATAATCCTATCGTTACAGACATAGAACTTACTTATATGTTAACATTAAGAAATATCGATTAATCTATTAAAAAAAGTACGCGAGGAATATTTATTTATTTCCATCAATTTAATCTTGAATTTCTAAATAAAAATACTTTGTTACAGATATAAATATTATTACTTTCTGGTATTTAGAACGATTATTTATCATTGGAATGAGACCTGTTTCCTAGTAAAAGATAACCCATATCGAGCCTCAATTCATATTCTATTCTTGATGGTGTTTTATTTTCTTATTACTATAATAACTTTTTTAATTTAAAAATTAACTGATTTAATGATAATTAATTCAGATTGATTATAAAAAATTTGAATGGAATATATGATATAACTGAATATAGAATTTACGTATAGATTTCAATACATTACAGATATTCTTAGTAGAATGATTTTTTTTTTGTACTTATTAAGTAATCCTGTGAACATTTTTTAATTAAATTTCAATTATTAAAAAAAAATTCAAATTTTTAAAATACTGTAATATGTCATATGCTTATCGCAAAATGTAATTTAGGATTGTTTGAGAAAAAAAGGAAAAGTAAAAATGTTATTATTTTCTAAACAAAGAAAAATTATACAACCTAAAGATGAGGGTAAAGGTCAGCAGGAGGAACAAACAATAACAGAAGATGTGTTCCCAACGCTTATATACAGACAATGGGGAGTGTGTCAGTTCCTCATTAAAGGCAGGGTTTTTTTCACTTTCCTCTCAGTTGAGATTTTTTTTTTTTTTTTTTGGCAGGGTTTTTTTTCACTTTCCTCTCAGTTGATTTTTTTTTTTTTTTTAGAGAACAGAGAGTCCTCGGGGATATTAATTGACTAGAAGTGAACATCCTGTCACTTTGCTTACTTCCAACCGAGCGGAAAGCACTAAATAGACAGCCGATTGCTCGCCTACTTTTCTTTCCCATTAGCAAAAAAGAAAAAAAAAAAAATTGGATGTTCATGTAATTTCATTAATTCTATTTTGAACTGTTCATTAATAGTCTAGTAACACAAAATGTATCCAATTACTTCTATTGTTCTGTTTCAATTATGTATTATTATTTTGTAATGTAACTCTATCAACTTCCTTTAAAGCTTTATGCAGCATTTATAGCTATGTTTAGACCATTTGATACTATCTCATATTACATTCTTTGAAAGTCATTTGGAAATTTCGTGAATTCAACTATTTAGTTCAGAATTAATAAGGATAATCGACGATATATATATAAAAAACAAGAGAATAACTACTTTTTTATATATATTTTATAAAACATATTTCTAGAAAAGCATAAATCTAATGTAGATTAATCATTGCTCAACATTTTTTTTAAATTTGCAATTATACTATATTAAAATTTTAATGAATAATTAGCAAATATTAATTTCAGAAAAGTTCAAACTAAAATTATTTTAATAAATACATTACATCTATTAAAAGATTTACCGTATTTAGTTTTCTACGTTATAAATTTTAAATTTTGATTATAAACACAATTAAATCATTTCTTTGTTTAAATTGGATTAATCAGTATTTTTAATATGATATTTTAACAAAATATTCATTTGATTTTTTTATATTTCCAGACATTTTTATGTTTAGCTTAAAGATCAAAAGTTTTTTCAAGGACAATTTTTTTTTTATTTTTATTAAATATTATCCGCATGAAGATATCCAACATTGAATATCCGATACTTAATACTTTTTCGTTATTTTCAATGATTTTGATAATCCAATATTCCAAGAAAATATTATTTTGATATTCTAATCAACAATCACGTGCTTCGATAATAAGGAAAAAAATTAGTAAATAAATGATATTGTTTTTATTAATAAAACAATAATTTATTCCAAAAAAGTCTAAGTTAGACATAATCCAAAAAATTAAAAAACATAATTTTATAAAATTATAGGTTTACAGTGTTTATTTTATCATAAAAAATTAAAATTTAATTACAATTTCGTATATTAATCATTATTAAATTTTTTAAAATAAATTAAAATATATAGCGTTAAAATCTTACATAATAATATTATGTAAGATTTTAACGTATAAAGATCATATTATGATCTTTATACTAGACAGAAATCTTTTCGGAATTTGTTGATAATTAATAAATAATTAGCATTATCTAAGTTTTAATTCATATTATTATATTATACGATACTTATATTTTATATTTTTTTATAACTTTATAACATATATTTTAATTCTGTATATTATAAGATTTCTTTAAACTGGAAATGTTAGAAATCTATATTCATTGATACAATCTCCATCAATGAAATTATTCAGTTTACTGTCGAAATTTTTCTATTTTTTAAAAAGTAAGAATTGTTTTCTATAATTAATAAAGGTTTTGAGAAATAAATTACTTTTTTTTATAATTATAATAATTATAAAAAGAAATTAATTTTAATTATAATTAAAAGTAATTATAAGTATACAAACATAAATAGGAACTATGATAATTTAAAGCAAAATTTATGAGATTGGGATTTAGTTTTCTAAAAGAGGCGATTAAAGATTCGAAGAGAGAGAAAATAGTAACGGCGACACTTCTGGCGCGGGAGTTCACACATGCGCAGAAACATGGACACCACACGCCCAACACTTCTGGTGCGGGAGTTCGCACATGCGCAGAAACATGGACACCACCGGCACCATGTTTATAAATACTGGGTGTGTTCAAAAAGTCTAACGCGTTAAAATCGTTTTTAACGAAGCGGTCAAAAAGTAATTTTATTATGCACATGCTCATAGCTGTGACGTTTCGCACGAAAGTCTAACGAAGCTAACGAAAGAAATAGAAAGTTTACTTCGTGAAAAACATGGCGGCCCCCAGTGTAACACACGTTCTGTAAATTGTTATATAAAGAGACGAAAAATGGATAACGTCGCATGTGATACAATGTACGATAAATAATGGTGTTATTTTAAGGAAATTTTTCGATAAAATTTATTTATTAAATGATATTTTACTATTAATCATTAGAATTCGAGTGTCTTGTACTCTAACTGAAAATTTGTTAAATAAAATTAATCCTAGTTAGTTAATTATTTAGAATTATGCAGTCCTCTATTTCTTCATCGTAATTATCAGAAAAAAATGCTTCTTCCAAACATTTGAAAGCTCCTATTTTAAAATTTCCTTACGGACGGCCATGTTGTCTCTCTAACGGACCGGTCAAAAAGTATATACGATAATGAGGGTAACTCAACATGAGAAAAGTTTAACGCGTTAAGGCCTGTTTCCACTTACTCCGCGCGGACGAAAAAATGCGCTAGCGCAAATAATCAACGGCCAATGCGCGGCGCACAATCTGCTTAAATTGTTTCCACTCCCCTCTTACTGCAGCTTAACCTTGAGCGATGACCTTGAGCTTAGCATAGAATGGAAACTAGAAATGACAATTCCGTGACTAATACTTATTGGTGGATGGAACAAATTATGGGCGTGGTAATTATATTGGTACGCCACTTTTGTTACCTCCCCGAAACGGCTGCAGCATTATTTTGACTAGTGATTCGATCAGAATAATTTAATCACGACCATATTCACCAATCAAGTGTCAAAAATCGAGATGGAATTATGAACTCCGATTATTTTTCTTTCGTATTCACCAACATTTTCTGAAACCGGATTATTAGATAGGGTGTTTAACTCTTGCCGCTTTGTAAGAATTTTGATTTGTTGAATTTATGTCAACTGATTTTGATGGGCAAAGATTGTGTTTGCACATGTTTTTCAGCATGGAGGTCGGAATAGATTCTATTAAGAAAAATTATTCAAATTTCAATAAGGAATCGTTATTAAGATTAATAGAAAAAAATAATACCGTATTACTCCGAACATAAGCCGCACTTTTTATTCGGATTTTTAAGACGTAAAATTTGGGTGCATGAATATTTTAACATCTTATTTCTGCCGATCTCCAATATTCAGGTTTTTGCTTTACTTTATTCAGATTTTTAAGACGTAAAATTTGGGTGCAGCTTAAATTCAAAGCGAATATTTTAACTTTATTTCTTCCCGGCTCCCACTCCCCAACGTTTGGGCTTTTGCTTTACGCTCTCTACGCTTCTCGCGTAAAGCAAAAGCCCAGGCTTTTGCTTTACGCTATATGTATGCGCATACGGTAGAATTACGATTGTTGATTAAAATTTATTCGGTAGCTTATTATGTATATTAGTACCTATTTAAGTAAATAAAACTTTCTTATTTTTCAATATCTATTATAAAATAATTTTTTTTCCAGTTTTCCAATTTATTTTCAATACCTATTATAAAATCATTTTTATTTTTTCCAATTTTAAAACCTACTGTGACTTAAATTCGAAGTAATAGGTACTATATTAGAAAATAAACAAATGCAATAACCAATCGTCAAAAACAAGAAGCACGGAATAGGTGACAGATAATAGTTTTAATAGTGAAAGAAACAGAGTTCATTGAAGATTATGGCAACCATTCTCGTGAGTTGTGGTAAGTTAGAGTACATTCCTAAACTCAAGGTTTATAAACAGTTTTAGACAAGCGTCCCAAAACTGCTGTTGAAGATACAAAAAATGTTTTAAACCGGTTCGTACATCGGAGTCATCGAAGTTTCTCTTCGGTGAATGTCGCTAGGGGACTATTTAAAATGGCGTCAGCAAAGGTTTTAATTAAAGTTAAAAATTAAGTATAAAAATTTTTTATATAAAAAGTGGCCTGAACGCAATAAATCATTTATTTTTTTATATATAAAATATTTACAGTGTATCTACAATTACAAATTTATATTAAATATGATTTTCCACGTTGTCGTGATTTAAACATAGTATATTAACTGATATACTTAATAAAAATTATGTAAAATCCTATCATTTTAAGAAAAAAAAACCGTATCTGCACTGATGTTCTTGCATGACGAAAATTTTCTTTGAAGGATACATCAGTATAGCGATGAATGGTATAAATATAATTTTTAAGTTTTTTTGTTTTCTCTTTATTTTAAAAAATAATGCTAATAAGTGAATAATCATGTCATCATCTTTCTTATAAAAAGCTGGAGTAATATTTAGTTCGCTAAGGGCCGTTTGCACGACTTTCGGTTTAATCTACAGAATAGCTATTCTGTAGAATAACTCTAACCCATTCGAAAATCTAAAGATTAAGTACAGAGTGTTGCAGGACGTAAAAGATAGCTAATCCGAGTTTAATATTCAGTAGCAAAGATGGCGGTGCGCAGACCAAGAAAAATTTTCGGTTCAAGACAAAACGTTCAGTTTAGAAACGTAGCCTTAATGCAAAGCAAGTTTACCGTAGAGGGGTAGTGACGTTATTAGTTACAGCTAAGTAGCGTTTCTCCATGAATTGCTATTCTTTCGTACGCTGCAGCCATTTCGGAGAGGTAACAAAAGTGGCGTAACAATATAATTATCACGCCCATAATTTGTTCCATTCACCAATAGGTATTAATCAAGAAACCAAGTTGGCTGAAAGTGAAAGCAAAAGGCAACGTTGTCCAAACTTTCCGACATTATTTTTTTATTTTTGAACTGATTTCAACAAATACGTTTTACTTAAACTTTAACAAACAGCAAAAAATGAATATTAAATATCGAGAGAGTACTGAATTAAATTATTTCTTTACTTTTTTTATTTTTTTCCTTTGAAATCACAAACAAACAAAGAAAAATCTTAAAAAATTTCATTACTAAATTTATAAATATTCAAATTATTATATTATTACTTATAACTCAGGCAACATTAAATCAAATGCAATGCATTGTCAAACTCCACATTAGCATTCTTTCACATTTTATATTAGTAATGCGCAGTTGATTTTAAAATATAAAATGATAGTAATATATAATTAACATAAAGAAGATTTACTTAATTTCGTATCTAATTGCTCGTGTCTATCGAGTGGAAAGCTACATAAGACGAAAAATGACTGATGATCGAATTAGTTATACATTCGATGCATCGGCTAACGGAAGACTGGCTCAAACTTGAAAATGTTGTTTCCCAACGGAATGTTGCAAACCTCCTGTACATAAAATATATTGTATTTAATACTTGTAATTCAACAATCAAAGTGGTTCTTATTTTACACCTCTTTTCTTAAATCTAATCATAATTTTCCTATTATACTATATGTTTTTTTACGATAGTTTTCAATAAAAAATTGTCAAACGGATTCTTGATCTCGAAACACCTCACGTTTAAATAATTTGTTTTCGGCTTCGAACAACAAAAACATCTACAGCATCCATCTTTCTGCTACCGACGATTTACAGTATCTCTCTAGATCAGAGCTGTCCAATTATAATGAACCCGAGGGCCATAGCCGTGTTTACTAGACATATGAAGGGCCGCAGTTACAAAAAAGGGGGAGGGGCTTTGGTACTTGATACGGTACTGTCTCAACAAACAGAACGCATAAATATAACTCTTTTTGGAAACCAATTTTATTTCTAGATTAACAAACCTTATTACAAAATTATATTTACCAGATTGCATCCAATAAACATGTTAACAAAAAGTTATAAAATATAAACAGTTACATACATACTATTTTTATATATTTTATCTATTTAATGTGATAAATGAGGGCGGGCAGCAGCACAAGGACTGGATATTTACATCCATTTCTGTTGTAGCTATCCGCAGAATATGTAAAAAGAAGAATTTTTAAGGCAAGTTCTGAATCGATTCTTAAATATCATGTTAGAAAATGCACTTTCATACTAATAAGTACTACCAAATGTTAATATTACTTTCCGACCAAAATCACAAAAGTTACGAAAACTTAAGACAGGTTCTGAATCGATTCTTAACTATCTTCATGTTAGAAGATGCACTTTCACACAGATAAGTACTAACAAATATTGATATTACTTTCCGACCAAAATCACAATAGGAAAACATTCGTTAAACAAAGCAGTTTAGCACCCAATAAACATGTTAACGAAAAGTTATAAAATATACAGTTAAAAAATATAAAAATAGTATTTATGTACCTATTTAATGTGATAAATGAGGCTGGGCAACAGCATTTAAAAGGCTTGATATTTACATCCATTTCTGTTGTAGCTATCCGCAGAATATGTAAAAGAAGAATCTTTACGAAAACATTCGTTGAACAAAGCAGTTTACCATGTGATTTGTTATGAAAAAGTCATTTTCCCACACCGCTACTAATATACTCGATTTTCATTTTCTATTTTACGTTTTTTCTCACTCATTTGACTAGATTTTCATTTTCTATTTTACGTTTTTTCTCACTCATTTCACAAATGCCAACAAACTCGGCGTAAAATAAAGCTTTTTCTCACTCATTTCATAAATGCAACGAACTCATGGTAAAATAAAATAAAATTTAAACAGAATCTCACAACAACGGTCACACAATCACTGAAATGGTGGGTATTAGAAACCAAAATTGATTGTGACTAAAATACAGTCACAATTCAAAACTTTAAACTGAAATAGCTAAAAAACTAAAATTGCGTGATCGAAAGCCTTATATAAGTGTGATGTCATTGATAGCTTGTTGATCATTAAATATAAACTATTAAGAAAAATTGAGTTAATATAATTCAATTTTAGGATTCTTTTTATTAATCTCTTAAAAAAAGTAATAAATAAAAGTGAAAAATATTAAAAAGTAATATTATAGAAATAAAAATGGAAAAAAACATTAGAAAGTAGTAATATATTACAAATCGTGAAAGCCTCGCGGGCCGCCTTTTGGACAGCCCTGCTCTAAAACGAAACAATCTATCTTAATGCGATAAAAAGCATTTTATAGCAAATTTCTTCATAATTCTCCAGTTCCCAAGTAACGTGTGTAAATAAACTTCAAAGCTTTTTTTAATTTGCACGTCACTCATACCTTGTTTCGGGTTAAGTACAGAGTAGCTGACATTTTGTACGATCTTGTAGCAAATTTAAAATTTCCCACCGCTAATATATAATATACTCGATTTTCATTTTCTATTTTACGTTTTTTCTCACTCATTTCAAATGCAAAGAACTCGTGGTAAAATAAAGCTTTTTCTCACTCATTTCATAAATGCAACGAACTCATGGTAAAATAAAATATTAAATTAAAACGTAAAATTAAAACAGAATCTCACAACAATGATCACACAATCACTGAAATGGTGTGTTGAAAACCAAAAAATAACTAAAATACAGTTACAATTCAAAACTTTAAACTGAAATAGCTAAAATTAAAATTGACGTGATTAAAAGTCTTATAAAAGTGTAATGTCATTGATAGCTTGTTGATCATTAAATAATTAATAATAATTAAGAACAATTAATTAATTGAATTAATATAATTCAATTTTAGGATTCTTTTTATTAATCTCTTAAAAAATGTAATAAATAAAAGTGAAAAAAAAAATTAAAAAGAAATATATTACAAATCGTGAAAGCCTCGCAGGCCGCCTTTCGGACAGCCCTGCTCTAGATGAAGTAGATTTACCACGCTGACGTCACATAAGCTACTCTATACGTCATCGAAGTAGGACTACAAGAATAGCGCTGATCTTAAACTTTACAGTAACTTGTTAGGCTTCGCCCCCAAGGTAACTACCGCACGATAGCTACCTTTGGGCGGAGCTTAACAATTTACCGTAAAGTTCACCAGTTTAACTATCCATGATTATTGGTTGTAGCTGCTGGTATTTTGTCCTGTGTGATACGGCCTTTACGGATTTGGTTGTTTTAATTTTTGGTACTACTATCTATAAGATAGTAAATTTTATTAAGATTTAGTTATTCCAAAATTGACATTATTTAGCTGATTATTTGCAATGGCATGTTGCTGTTATTGTTTGAAGAGAGAAGGGATTGAGTCAAATTGATATGGACAAGAAACAGTGTGTTAAGATTGGTGATATTAAAGATATGGAAATAGTTTCATGATATTGAGGGCATTACTAGAGAGCTTGTTAAAAATCCTCATGCCACAAGATCTCAAGTTATTAATTACCTGCAAATAAATGCTATTCACTATAGAGATATGCCTTGTTTTCAGTATGTTTCCAAACTCAATGAAGCTACGTGGAAAATTTAAAGATGAACTGTGCCAGAAATTCTTAATAAAATATGCCTTTATGCTGAAACCAGCAGTCTATCTCCTTATCCAAAATTCAGAAGACATATATGATGTTATAACAAATCATTTGGGACACATGTGAAGAAAAAAAATTCTATTCATAGATGAATTCAGATTCAGTCTGCAATCTGATTCCAGAAGATTTAATAGAAAACACAGTACAATATATCAGTATTATCAAATATTAGAAAAATTAAATCATTTTAATGATCTTTATAATATTGTCTATAATTATAAAAGATGAGATTCTTGAACCATATGTTCATCCATTTACAGGTGCAATGAGTCTAGGATTCATATTGGTGGATATTGGTCATCATCTTATAGATTAATAATAGGGAATTGATTGGCCAACTAAATCTCCTAACCTAAATCTGATTGAGCATGCATGGGATGCAATTGGAAAACAAACTGTTACTCTCATTTTTTTTCTCAGAACTCTTGTTAAGCTTAAGATTGGCTCTTGTGTATAAATGGTCATTAATATCCGTAGAACTTTTTGATAATTTTGTGGCTAGTACGAAAATTACTGAAGCTTGCATTGCAATCCAAGATAAGCATATTCCTTATTAATATTAGTTATTAATGATTTTACCTATATCAGGGGTGACTAACCTTTTTAAAGGTGAATGCCAAAATTGGATGAAATTTTTGTAATTACCCCCTTACAAGCCCATATTTTAAACAATATATCAGCTATAAATTTTGCATGTCTAAAAACTGCCAGCATGCCATTTTAGGCATGTATATCATATGTTTGCCACTCTTGACTTAGATTATTATTTTAAAATTTAATTCTTTAATTTTTAAAACCAAACTGAAATGTTTTTAGTATTATGTATAATATGAATAATGATGTTCAAGCTCAAAAAATTTTTAATTTCACAAGTTAGATACCTATCCTTTTTTGTTATTTAATTAAACATGCCGCTCTTTTGTTTTCTTCAGAATTAAGAATTGCAAATATTTTTAGCTTTTAAACAAAAACAGTAATTACGAAATGTAAATTACATGGTAATTTTAGCCAAAAAAAAATCGACAATTATAATTTTAGATTAATTAAGTGTTTAACTTATATTTTGTCACCTTCACAACCAAAATGCCGCTCTTTAAATTTGCCACCCCGGATAAATGTCCGGATTGCCGGCCCCTAGAGCGGGCCCTGCGATGAGGAATAGTTGATAAAATTGTTGGTACACATACAAGGAAAAATTAAGTGACAATTTCCTATCATTCTAGTTAGATTTGAGATTCAATCTGCATTATTTTTATTTAGTGTTTAACACGAATACAAATTAGATTTTCCTCAATTACAATCGTATTAATATTTTAAAATAAATTAATATATTCAGGATAAAGAACAAGCAACCAAATAATCGAATTACCAGAAATTCAGGATGAAGATTTAGTTTTTAATGTATTCTTTACTTTTAAATCTCTTAAAATTCAATTCTATTTATGAATGTTTAATTTTATGCCATTTTTGACCTAGAAAGCATATTCAAAATCTACTATTGAGATACATCTTTGAATTCTGAGCTATGTACATGCAGGTCAAATTTCCTTATACACTGACGGAAAAAAAAATCCCAACACCAAGAAAGACTTGTGTCATACACTGACGGAAAAAAAAATCCCAACACCAAGAAAGACTTGTGTTAATAACAAAATTTGGTAGGCGTGTTTATACATCTGAAAGATGACATCGATCGAAAAAAAATCCCAACACCAAGAAAGACTTGTGTTAAGTGTTAGATAAACAAAATTTGGTAGGCGTGTTTATACATCTGAAAGATATGACAATCGATTTAAATTTCCAGCTTTTCGCATAAGTGTGACGCTAGTAGCTCCACTCGGAATTTGCAAATCAGGTTTGCTTTAAATGCATGCTGCAAAGTTTGTGAGCGTTATTAGATCGGAAGTTGCTTTAGCTGCGTATTGAGCTGTAAAGTTTGTGAGCTAACGCTCACAAACTTTACAGCATGCATTTTGAGCTGATGTTAGCCAAGTATCAAGCCAAATTTGACGTATTGAGCTGATGTTAGCCAAGAATGCCTTTAAGAAGACGAAGAAGCCACTATCAACAGCTCACAGAGTTTGAACGAGGTCGTGTAATAGGGCTACGAGAAGGTGGATTTTCTTTCCGCAATATTGCAGAAAGACTTGGC